>PVKN010012017.1:0-21108 GCA_004027915.1 Capromys pilorides
GGAGGAAGAAGAGGAGTAGAAGGAGGAGGGGGAGGAGGAAGAGGAGGAGGAGGAGGAGGAGGGCAGCTGGTAAAGCAACAGGCTTCTCCTCTGCGGCTGAACCATCCCCTTCTGCCCCAGCTCTGCAAGCCTCGTAGAGAAACAAAAGCTCCAAAACCGCCCAGACTCACTCTCCTGAAAGACACCTACAGCAAGGAGCATTTCTTTTTCATTTCCAACTATACTTTACACATCTTTCTGATAAATACAACTGTTTTTAGCAGGTTGCGTTTCTAGCAAGGTTTCCCAGTCACTCCAGGCATTGTGTCCCTCACAGCTGCACTCTGACCCCCTTTCTGAGCTGGTTTTGACAAGCAGGGTGGTTTCTATCAGGTGCCTTTCTAGCCAAGGGTTGGAAGAGGCCTGAGAAAGGCTGTGGTGGTATCTGCCCTCTGCCCTGGCCCTGGGGTGCTCTTTGAAAGCCTGCCCATCCCAGGATAACCTAAAGGACGTACAACTTAGCTGGGGGATGCCCACACTCACCCGCTCCTCATCCACCTGGGAGTCAGGGCTTGCTGCAAGGTCTCTTGTTGCTGCCCTTCTCCTTCCTCACATCGTGTCCTTAACCTGCCTTCTGAGGTGGCTTTTAACATACTCAATACCCCCTCCTCAAAATTTGCAATAATTTCAGAATCTTCAAAGAAATACTGATTCGTGCACAAAGTTAGTTTTAGAACAAAATTATGATTCATTGGATTGCGATTACTTAAACGTTGGCAGTGAACGGATGACCTGTCCAGGAAGGCTACTTTTGCGGAAGCACTAGATGAGCCTTCCCAATCTTACTCCCTAGCCAGCCTAAAGGTTAGTTGCTGTGGCCTCGAGGTGACTTTGGAAATAGAATGGGTCCCATCTACCCCTAGCCAAGCGGACAGAGCTTATCCAACTTTTGAGTGGTCGCAGGCAGTGGGACAGCAGGCAGCCTGGACTGGGTGGACATGAGGTCCCTGGCCCCTTTATCAGTCTGGCCACAGCGAAGCAGCCGCAAGGCACAGGCAGGACAGGCATTCTCCTCTGCTCTCTGCTGCACCTGCCGTTGCTCCTCAGTGTGGGCTTGGGGAAAGGAATTCCATTTGGCGATGGGTCACAATCAGACTGCGAGCATGCACTATGTGGAGCTCAGATGTGAAAACTCCAGGAAACTGCCCATGCTGCCAGAACACACGAGAGGCCTATGGGAAGATTCAAGTGGCTCTATACATCCTGTCTATGGATGTGTTTCCAGTTGCCTTATCTGCTTAACAAGCTCCTATTCATGCTTTAGAGCCCAATTCAGATAGCTCCTGTCTCAGTATGATTTGATGACTCTCGTTGCTGTCAAGGTAGGAGAAGGCCACTCACAGCCAGTCCTTTTATCTCCTTTATCTCAGCTCTCCCCAGTCCTGTCTTTGTAGGTAGCGGGCCCACACCAGTACCCTGCCTCACTGTGTGGTGATGGCTGGGTTAGCACTAGTGGGTCTTCTGCCACGTTAGGCAGACAGCAGGCATGCAGCACCTCCCATCTAGTGTGCGGAGCTCTGAGTGCAGCATGCCATGCTTACCTGCCTGGGGTGCTGGGTGCCTCTGCTCCTTAGGACCCCTTTCAGGGCTCCTTAATGCAGGGCTATGCTCTGTCCCTGAGGAAGTGCATGACAGAGAAAAGCCTTCCTCCTCTGCTCTCACCCTCTAACTGTGCTCACTGTCCCCGCTCTCTTGAACGTCTTGGCTGTTCCTAGCACTCCAGAGTGCGCACAGTGGCTCTGAACACCACCGAGACCCAATCCTCCTCCCCTCATGGATGAGGCCTCATGCTCTACGCTAACTGTAAGATGCACTCGGCGACCGGCTGCTAGCGAGTGGAGCAGCCAGAGAGGACAGTCAGAGCTCCTGTCCCAGCATCCAACTGGCCTCACCCCGGTGCCTCCCAGGACTGCTTACTCGGGGCAAGTCAGAACCCTGCCATAAGCCACTGGAGCAGCTCACCAGTGACGTCCAGGAGGATGCTTTCTGAATGGGGCTCCACCCCATCACAGCCCTCCAAGGGGCTGCGGGCCTTGAGACCCAGAGCCAGGGCTGCAGGCCAGGTCCCCCTGTATTGCCGAGCCACATAAACTGGGGTAATTAATGCTTATTGCTTTAAACTGCTAAATTTGGGGGATATTTGTTGTATACTTACAGAAACTAATACAAATAATGATTACATCGCCGGGGTGCTCTGGGCCTGACGGCTCTGTGGAAGGGAAGGCGTTGGATAGAAAACGGGAGGGCAGAGATGGAGGGAGGAGTTAACTGTCTGCGGAGCTTGGTCTTGGGCCAGACCGCTCGCGCCATCTTTCATTAGGGCGGGCCAGCTGCCTCTTCTGGAGGGGTCTTAGTCTCCTGTGAGCTTCCCTCACGGAAGGGACTCAGTCTGCTCCTGAGACAGGGAAGGCATTGTCCACTGTTACCCTTGCCCCCCTTGGCTGCTGGCCACTGACCAAAAGTCTGATCTAAAACAGCTTGCAAATATCTTCAGTTTGACAGAAATTCTACCAGTGTAGGGAAAATGCACTTAACCCGAGGAGCTCCATCCCATGTGGTCTCTGCCTCTGGACCCTGGAAAAGTCCTAGGACCTCTCAAAGCCTTGGTTTTCTCATCTACAAGGTGGGCATAATAAAAATGTCTAGCCTTTGGCTTGTTATGGCAAAGAAATGAGATAACCTATGATGAATTTCAAAACCAGATAACGGATAACAACAATGTTTGTTTTTTTCTCCTCATGTGTACATAGATGCCCAGGAGTTGCAGATGTGCTTAGCAATCCCCCACTTCTTTACTAGAGAAATGTTATTTGCTAAGTTGATAGAAAGATCAAAAGACAATGAGCCAGGCGTGGTAGTGCACGCCTATAATCGCAGCACTTGGGAAGCTGAGGCAGGAGGATCAATGCGAGTTTGAGACCAGCCTGGACTACAAGAGTGAGCTCAAGGCCAGCCTGAACTGCATAGCGAGTCCCTGTCTCAAAAAGCCAAAAAAATAAAATAAAATAAAGACAATGACTTTTTACTTAGGAAATTTAGATAGCAACAAAAAATGGACTTGAAGAAAGAGCAACCAATTCCTTCAACCAGACCCCAGGCAAGGGGTCAGTTGTGGGACCCCCGTGTGCTGCTGACGTAGATGCAAAGGAAGGAGTGGTCAACACTAAAATTCCTGCCAGCTTCACGATTCTGTCTTCGCTGCCTTCTCCTCCTTTCCCTCCCCCTTCCATCTCCACATACTTCCACTTCACCAGACAAAACCCAGAAATATTGAAATGTGGTTTGGGCATCATAACAGCCAGGAAATTGAGAGAACAAGTTAAAAGTGTTTTCTTAAATCACAGCCTCTTTCCAGGAAATACGGCACTTACATGATATAGATAAATAGCTAGAACCATTAGATGACTTCCCCGGTCCTCTCCCACTTGTCAATGCACAGATCTGCCAGTGTGGCAGGCCCATTTCAGTGAGTGGGAACTTCACTCAGCCATGAACCCAGGTATCTCTCGGGAGCTTTCTCCATGAAACTAGGTCATGGCAGTGTAGAGGACCCTTTCCCTAAGCATCTGAGCTTCTCTTGAAAGATAGGAAAATCCAGTGACTGTCCCTGTCTGATCAGTGTCTTCATTTCAGGATGCTGGATGTGTCCTTCTTAAGAGTCAGTTCTTAGTAATAACCATTCTCAGATCACAAGATGAGGTCACACCAAGGAAGCCTGGCTTCAATTCCAGGCTGTGAGACACCCTACAGAGACCTTCCCATCATCTCTGCCTGGGCACACATCCTCATGACCCCTTGACCCCAGGAGAGCTAAGGTTCCAGGCACCACAGCCTCATCACAGCTTCAAGGGCAAGAGTGGACCATGAAGCCACAGATTTCAGGGGAAACAAAACAGAAACACATGGTGTCTGTGTTTCCTTGGACTTATTCCCCAGATGAACTCTGATTGGATAATCTCTTCTCTCATGTTCCATGGTGTGATTCAGACCCTTTGTAGCAAAGAAACTACCACTGAAGAAAGGAGATTTTATGATGATGACACAGAAGGCATGGACAGGAAGTGGAAAACCGTTAAACCGTTAACCGTCCAGAGTCTAGCGCTCTGTCTCTGTCTCTCCCGTTCTCTTTCTGTATCTTTTTCTCTACTGCCTTTCGGTAGCCTCTGCTCACCGTGAGCCTACCTCTTCTCCATTCTTCATAGCTCCTACTTCTCTGCATTATCTGCTCCTTTATCTAACCCTGAACACACTTCTCTCAGGTCTGGCCAACGCTTGTTCTCCCCCATGACTTCATCCCTACCTCAGTTCCCATGTGCAATACCGCATTCCTTCCACTCAGCCCAGATGGAGACCTTGGTTAGGTCAGGTCACCTTTTAGGGACTAAGCCATGTCTTGGGTCTTCAATAAGCTCTTCACAGGCTTTCTTGGATCAACAGCCATGTTTGTTCCCATTAGCCATGCCTAGGACAGTAGAGAAGTCAACTGGCGCTAAAACTGACTGTCTAGGGCCATCTTTGAAGCTGGAGCTGTGGCTAGAGAAACTTCTCTAGGATAGGGGATGTGAATGTGTCCTTGTGCTCTAGAGCTGTATAAGTGTAATCAAGTGAGGCAGGAAGCTACGGTGGCCTAAAGGCACATCCTTCAAATAGTCTTCATTATCCCCATGACCGAAAGTACAGACCTCAGGACCCCCCATCCCCCCAAATTTAGCTTTACAAGGTACACCCAGCATAGAGTCCGTCAGAACTGAAGATAAGAGAGCAGGATTTTGAGCTCCAGGGCCTGAGACTGGCTGCCCGCCACTCGTCGTCAGCTTCCTGGGCCCTTGCCACCCTGAGCAGTCCAGCGCCTGTTGACACTGGAGCTCCAGAGGTCTGTGCCGAGGAAGCTTGATGCCCTGATGGCTGAGTCTGACTGTCCTAGAAGGACCGGGCTCCTCCCACGTCACATAATAAACCTCTGCTTTACCTGGGAGAATCCTTGAAGCACAAGCACGTGCCAATGATGTTCCAGTGAAAAACAATTTTGTAACTGTCAGACAGGTGATGGAATGGTCAAAAGCACAGGAGGTCAGCTATGCAAATCATGAGACATAAGTTGCACTTCTGTCTGCACTGTGACGGTATGAAGATTGGAATTATTTTTTGTCAATACAGAATAAAAAGGCAGAGATGATATGCACTGTTTTAGGAAACAAATACGTCTATGACCTGCACCTCTACCCCCTTGACTTTTCTCTCACTTACCCAGTAGCACAGGGACCCTCAGGATTGTGTTGAATTTAATTTTGTTAAGATTCTTGTACAGTGGATATAGCCACGTGACTGCTAATAAATATTGTGCTGGTTGATAATGAAGAAATAAATCAAACCAAGTTCTGTTGATAACCAATTATTTTAATTCTACCCATTCAGTTTCATACACGTAGGACATAATAGAAGAAGCTAACTCTGAAGTTCGAAACAGGTCACAATGAACTAGGTATCTTGGTTAAAGTACCCAGACCACTATGTTAAACTGTAAGTTTGATGGACAGAGGGGCATTGGGCTACCTTTCTGGAAGATGGCATAACGCTACGCAGAGTGCGTGCTTGGCAGATTAAAGTTCCTCTAACTAATTATGTGACTCTGCTATGCTGTAGTTTCCCTGTGTGTAAAACAGTAATTCTGGGAGGTTGTTCTACAGTTCCTGGAAGAACTTACTGCCCGGGGAGGGCTTAGCACAGAGCCTGGCACACAGAGCCTGGCACACCGTGAGCACCTACTATCAGGTAGCATTCATTCTTATTTTGTTTACTTTTCCTTTTGGAGAAAAATACTTAAAGAGCAGCTGACCTCAGAGGTAAAATTCAAACTATAATAAATAACACAAGTCCCTAGCTGTCATTAATCACAGCCTCATTTAACTTTAATTCATTTGAAAAATATATTTATAATTCTCCCTGAATCTTAATGGTAAAATCAGATGTTTCCCAGGGTGGTCTATCTGGCATCTAAATGTCTTGCAGTTGTCAGCCATGTGTTCTTCTTCAGTTACTGGTGGAAAAATAATAGCACAACAAGAGTGGCAACAGCAGCAGCAATAATCTGCTTGATTATTGATCCCTATTAAAGGGAGGCCATTGGTTTGCTTTTCCAGCCTCTTGCTGAAGCTCTTTCCTCAGGAATTCCAAGGGCAGAGGCAAAAGCTTCTAAAGGCCTATATCAAAGAGATTCTCACAAACAGAAATTTCCTTTGCTGCCTCCTATTTTACTTTTTAAAATTCACATGGGTTTTGAATTCTACTCTGCAATACATTGGTATTTATTTTAAAAACAAAATAATGTTTATCTTATGCCTTTGCATAATTCCAGAACACTAACCCCATACATCAGTGTATCAGAAATTCTTTCAGCTGTAGGTAACAGAATACTCAACTGTAGCGGATTAAGACATTAGAACCTAAATTATCACCCAACATATGTAAACACTGAATTCTGCCACTGGGGACCTGACTCTTCTCGCCAGAAGCTGATCCGCCATCTTAAATGTGTTGGCTTCCCATGCCTGTCTCATTAGTTTCATGATTACCAAATGACTTCCCCTGGACCAGGCCCCATTCACGTACTCACTCTGGAAAGAAGGGAGGAGAAGGCCTTCAAAATGCAAATACTTAAATCCCTTTGACCAGAATGTTTCCCACTTCTTCCTCACCGTAAGGGAGGTTGGAATGCATGTGCTGGGGAGGGGGGATGGAGTTTCCATGACTGGTTTAGACTAGTTGTAATCCACCTTTGTAGTGTGGCTGACTGGGAGTAAGGGCACAAGAATCTCTACTGAACTCGTCTGCCACACTCAGTTTGGAAAACACAGAGGTAGAAAGTTGCACCATTCCTGCATCTTCAGAGTGTTCTGTCTTCAGGCACCAAAGAACAGTCCCTCTGTCTCTGTCTCTGTCTGTCTCTGTCTCTGTCTGTCTCTTTCAACTTTTTCCTTTCTCCCTCCTTCCCTCCTTCCAAATAAGAAAGGAACAATGTTCTACTTTTTCTTCATAATAGAAGAACACGTTACTTTCCAACAGGTGCATCTAGCAGTAACCAGTGTCTCAGGAGTTCTTGGGATTCAAATGCACTGATGGAAGAAGATCTTCTGTTCTGAGGTACAACCCGTGGACTACTGCTAGTGCCTGAGAGAATCCAGGCACGACTGAGCCTGTGGACTCTTGAGAAGGCGCACATCTGATGGGCCATGTAGGGCTACCTTCCTGAAGCATGTTTCTGGCAAAAGAGGCCAGTGAGGAGGAAGACTGGACAGAGTGGTGCATCTTCAGGGTCCCTGGAACAAACACCATCCTTTCTTGCTGCGTGAGTGAGGCCAAGTAGCAGAACCAAAGAGGCCCCTCTGCTCGCTGTGTGCAGCCCAATGAAGCGCTGCTCATCAACCCGGCTTCAAAGTCCTCAGAACGCTTGGAATGAACAAGACTTTGGGATATTGTTTTGCATAAACCTAAGAGCAATATTGTCTTGTCATCCACGGAAACACAAGATCCCCAGAAACTAAATGAAAACTTTGGAAGCAATGCCAGATGATGTCACAGTGGAACAACTGAAGAACATAAATGTTTCTGAAATTTAAAAAAATCTGTTTTCTAAATATTAAAATAAGACAGAAAAGCTGGACAATACATTGAATCATCTTCAAGACACAGTTAGTGCTTTGGAAGATTGAGTGGGTGAATTATTTCCCAAGATAGGAAGCCATATGAAGAAATGATAGCAATGAATGAAAGGATGAGGAAGGTAAAAGCTGAAAACCTGATGTGAAAATAATGGTTTGGAGATAGAGAAAGGTGTAAGGAGAAGAATCAAATGCATTTCAGAAGAACATTTCTCTGACCTCAAAAATGCTGTTCATTTTCAGATCCAAAGGACTTGCTAAGTACTTTGCAAGTTTAATAAGACAATAGAAAAAAAGTAAAATATACCTGGGTAAAGATTCTAGAATCAACTATAAAGGAGAGAAAAGTTGACTTACCCAGAGAACAGAAAAAGACAGGAACTGATTTTCTAATCTGTAAGAAAAGGACCACGATTTCAGGATTAAAATGCTGACCAAAATTTGGGTATGCCAGAAAAACCATCCCACACAGACAAAGAACTAGTACTTTTTCTACATGAATGACTTCATATAATGTGCAAGTCAAACGAAAACAAAATCAGAACATGAACCTTGATGGAGCAGACGACGAGAACTGGGACCAGTGGGTATCGACTGCGCCGCTGCGGGGAGGCTTAGCAGGAGATCTCACCGGCTGATGCTAACCCTGCTGTGCCGCCATCTCTACATAAGCACGAAGTTATGTTTCCTTGGATAACTTCAAGCTCCTAGCGCCAGAATTTAAACCCAGGTTCATTCCAGAACCTGCATATGGACCTTCAACATTCTAGCACCATAAATAACCTCATTTGAATGGAAATGGGAATTAAAATATAAATGATAAGAAATAATTCTGGATGGCAAGGAATGTGTTATAGTAAAAATGTTATCATTGTACACAATGAGAATCTTGTACCATATCTTAAGCATACTCATCAGGTGGGTGTGAATTAAGTGTAGCAATTTAGAAAGAAAACAAAAGCCTGCTGCAGGTGTTTTTCTTTTCATGGAAAGGAGACAGGGCAGAGTTGTTATTTAAGACAGAGATATTTAAATATGACCTTTAAAGATATTAATGTGTTTGGAGATAATATCCAATTAATAGCAGAATGTCATACTAAATTAAAAAAATTTTAAAAACTTAAAAATTCAAGGTAGAAGAAAGAAGAAAAATGAGACCTTAAGGAACAAAATGCAGCACAGTGGTGGAGGCCTGGGAGTAGCACACCGGGCGTCCACTAACACAAATGGCTTCCTTTGGTTATTAATAGGCAATGACTCGAAGCCTGGTCAGAAAGACAGATCATCCTGCGAAGTTCAAGCTTCAGCGAGGCACTGTTTATAAGAGACGTGCACAAAAAAAGAAAAACAAGGCTCAAAACGGAAGGACAGCTCGCGCTAGGTTGTCACAACGCAAACAAAGCAGGTGGAGGGGAAGCCGGCGGCGCTCCATCGGGCGGCGCTGAAGCCTGAGAGGTGAACGCATGCATTCGCAGCTGTTTAAATCGACAAAGAGGATAATGGAGAAAAACCTTTGAACATGTAAAAATAATTCAATAAACCACAATTGTGGTGGAGGATGTTAGTTTTATTCTTTTCTTTTTTTTTTTTTCATGTTTCCACAGATTACTTCTGACAAAAGTAAGAGAAAAATAGAAGATTATAGTAACTTCTATACAGTATATGTGGATACAATGTTTCATGTATGTGAACACATGCACTCTATAATGTATGTTACAAAAATTTATTTTTCCTTATGTTCGTTACACATTTCTAAAAAAGTTGATCGTATGTAAATTAAGCTGTTAAGATACAAAATGTGAACTCAGATCATAGTTCATTAGCATAAGAAAACAAGGCTAAAAAATAAGAAATAATTAATAAAAGATAAACAAGTAAATACGCTCATTTGATAATGAAAAGGAAAATTTAAAAAGCTATTTCTGCCTCAAAGAAAACACAAACTGAGTGGTAAATAGTTCTACATAGAGCTCTCTAGAAATGAGCAGGGCAGACACTTGATAAAAAATTAGAAGTAATGCCTAAAACTGTATGCAAATGAACATATAGCTTTCTTAATCAAGAAAAAGGTAGGTGTAGTGGCACACGCCTATTTTTCTAGCACTCTGCAGGAAGATTAGAAATTCAAGTTCAAGCCAGGCAGTTTAGGGAAACCCTGTCTTAAATGTAAAAATAAAAAAGGACTGGGTATGCATCCATTATGCAGGCCCTTAGTTCGACCACCAGCATGTAAAGAAGGAAAAGAAAAGGAAAAAGTATGCAGAGTAAACAAACAATTAATGAAATAGAAATAGAACAAAAATCAAGTAAAAAGTTAGGAAAGAAACTAAACTATGAAAATAAAAGCTGGAATTAGTTATTTTATAAATTTAAATGGTGAATGATGAATGAATAGTAAAACTGAAATAGGCTCTTTGAAAAGACAAATAAAATTGGCCAACCCAATTAAGCTTTCTTAAGCTTAAGAAATGGAGGGTGGAAGTGAAATCCCGCCACGGGAGGAAGGAAGGAAGGCCTAGGCTGGGAAGACGCGCTGCCTGGGAAGAGAAAGAGGAAACCGATTTCGCAGTAGTTGAGGTGGTCTCAGAAATCTCAACCTAATAACTGCCTTAAAGCCTTCTTGGTGGTCTCCAGCTCCTCACATCAGTCAATGAATCTGTATTTCTCCCAGAATGAAACCTTCTGAAACTTCACTAAAACCATAATGAGTTTAAATAGAATATTGTGGGTATTCTGTTGCCAAAGTTCACACAACTCTTACAAGTGACGTGGGTCTTCTCTCGAATTCCAAGCGTAATCTGTTGCCCTGGGCATTGCCTGATAAGGAAATGCTGCAGTCCGCTTTCGTACCCAAAGCACAATGGTCCACGCTGCTCGTCCAGGTAACTGCTAGGAACAGAGCCTCTCAGGATTATTTCCCCAGAGGAATGCCATGGACGTGCTAGCCTGTCACAGCAGCTGCCACCCATGGTGTCGGTCTCCTTGGCTTCTTCTATGCCTCACTGTTATCTTGCTTTTTACAGAAAACTTCTTTTCTGTTGTTTCTGGCAGCCAGTTTTCAACCACCTTCTTTCCTCTAGGGAAGTGCGCCATCCCTTCCTCCTACCTCATAGTCTTAGGAGGGTTCATGCTTCTCCTTCATGCAGAGAAGAGCCTGAGTCTCAGGCCTGACCAACTGAGACATTCATTCTGAAAGGCCATTTGATTGGCTCAAAGATAGCCAACAGGCCCAAGCTAACAATAACAAAATAGAGTGGCATTTTTTGCAAGCCATGTGGGCGAGAGGCTAGGATTCTTTCTACTGGACTTGAACTGCTGATAGTCATCTTGCTAGCACCTGGCACTTGGTGACAAAGCCAACTGGTGGAGACCAGAGGCAACAGCACGGGGTGTGCGTGTGTGTGTGTGTGTGTGTGTGTGATCAAGTTGGATTCCTGGACCAATCAGAACCAAAAGTGATCTAGTCCTAAACTAATCAGTTCTTTTCTGTCTTGGATCGATAGAGTTTTCACTACAGCCAAGAACCCTAACTGAGTGCTACAGTGGCAGGGCAGTTCAGTGGTCCCCGTCTTCCAGAGCGCGCCCATGCTTGCGTCCGATAGCATTTCAAGTTTCTCTCCTCTCTCTCAACACATTTTAACTTTTAATTCATTATGTGCATTTAAGGACTAAACTATAACCTTCTGATATGCAGTGAAATGATTACTATCGTTGAGCTAGTGAACCTATCAGTGGTCTCACATGATTATCTTTGCATGTGCATGCAAACCTACTCTAATGGGACAACCACTGTAGGATACCTAGCATCATGATTTTTGGGGACTGTGTCTTGTTTCTAATGTCTATTGTTTTTCTATTCTCTTTAAAATAAATAAAAAAAGATTAAAATAAAATTTAAAAATACTCTTAGCAAACTTCCAATATATAGGATATATAGGATCTTACTATGTAGGTCAGACTCATAATGATCCTCTTGTTCAGGGCAGGGTCAACACAGAAGGCTGGGGATCGAACCCCTGACCCTGTGCCTGCCTAAGCAGGCACTTTAGTCCACTGAGCCATCTGGTTGGCCCTAACAATATTGTTAATAAATAGTGATGATAATAAACATTGATACATTTTCCATATTACTAACAATACTCCTAATGTTGTACATTATTTCTCTAGACTTTTCATGCCTATATACCTGCAACTTTGCACACTGAGCCACATCTCCCTCTCTCTCCATCCCTGATAAGCAAATCAAATCAAAATTATTTTATTTTTAAAGAATCTACATACAAAAGAGATCACACAGTCTTTTTAAACATCAGTACCTGGCTTGTTTCACACAGCACAATGTCGTCCAGATTTATCCATGTTGTCCCCAATAACAGGGTCTTCTTTCCAATGGTTGCATAATATTCCTGTGTCCCTTGCCCTTGCCCTCTCCTGCACTCTCCCCTCCACATGTGTGTGTGCACATGTGCGCCAGTATGTGTGCACATGTGTGTGCCAGTGTGCGTATGTTGCCCTACTCATCTCTCCATAATCCCTCAGGTTACTCCTCTATATTGGCTAATGGGAATCATGCTATTACATGACCTACAAATCCCTTTGTCATGTATAAAACAAAAAGAAATAAAATCACAACCCATAAAAATTATCTGAACCTGGTAGGCTGGGGAGATAGCTCAGTGGAATAAATACTTGCCTGGCAAGCACAAGGTCCTTAGTTCAATTGCTGGTACTGCCAAAAGAAAAAAAAAAATAAATTCTCTGAACCTGCCATAGATTTCTTCTGAGCAGTTCTGCTGGGTTTTGCTTGTACCCTGCCTCTGCAAAGAAAGGGAAAACCAGAGCAAGGGTGTTGGTGCTACTTTCACCCTAGGAGCCCCCGTCCTTCCCCTAGCTACATGCTATTTTCTGAGCACACACACAACTCTGGGGAGCCAGTGGAACACGGATAAAGGGGCCGCATGAACAGCACCCAGGCTCTTGCAAAGCCACCCAGTGTCCTAACTCACCCTGCATGACAAGAAAACTGTCCTTTAAGCATAAAACCAAGTGCATAGAGAATGACCTTATGGAGAAGACTGAAATAAGGAGGAAGATCTCACAGCTCTGGCCAAACATTTTGGGTTAAGTCGCATACATAGTTCCTAAAAACCCTTTTTAAAATTCTACCTCACATTTAAAATTTTTCAACTCACTGACTTGGACTTTCTAAAGATTAATAAACCTTGGCAAACCTTTTCTTGTCAACCATTTTAATAGATTTGTCCTGCAGAGGTCTTATCCCCACCCCCTCAAAATAAAACAAACCAAACAATAAATCAAGACCACTGAAATGAAATCCAGTCTCACATCACAGAGCAATGGTTTTATGGCTGGAACGTGTGCTTGCTAATTTCAAGAACAAATTATTGTGTTTTATTTAATGCAGTTCAATTTATACACTTTTAGCTACAGGAAATAAAAAATAAAGCCCACAGGGCAGTTTTAATTCGGCCAATTTTTTTCTCTCGCAGGAATCTCCATGGTACAAGGAAGGGGTGAACACCAGGGAGAAAGCCTCTCTCCCGCCGATCTTGTGCCTGAGAGTAAATATAGCCACTCAAACTGAGAAGTTATCTCGCTTCCAATATCAATGATTCTTAATAGAGCTGCATTATTAATGGAATAACACCCCTGTCTGGCAAAAGCATCGTCAATATGTAATAGATTTAAGTCCTACTTAGCAACTGAGTTTTAGGAAAATTTGACAAAATTAAACTCAGCGTGCAAATTAATATAGTAGGTTTAAACACTACAAAAGGAATGTTACCGTGGATATGCATTTCTTATAATATCGAGGTAATGGGCAGGAAGAGATTCAGTATCTTTTTATAATTTCCATTCTTTTGGTGGGGCAATATTGGGTCTTTAAAAAAGGAGTTCTTTCAAAAGGATATAAAAGCAAATGTTGGTTTTTGTGAAGGAGGCAAGAGCAAGGATTTTCTAAATACTAATCTGCTTAGCTTGAGTGGGGAGGAGCTCCTTCCTAGACTCCAACCACTGAACAAGAAAAACAGGGTAGGCCTGTGTGGGCAGAGGAGGCGGCTGGCTGGCACTTGGAGAATCACTAGGACAAGCCTGTGAGGTCCCAAAGCTAAGCGTTCTGGGCTCAGCCGAGAGAAGCCGGGGCTCAGGACTCCACTCTGCCCTACTCGGTCATCTTTGGACACCCCACGTCTTGGTGCAGAAAGCATTGTGAAGGCAGCAGCGTCAGTCTTGCCTGATGCAGGGGTGAGAGCAGGAGCAGGGCGCTAAGCAGACGCCCTGGGGCGGCGAGCCTGCAGCACAGGAAACAACAGGTGACAGTGCAATGGGGCTGCTGAGTTTAAGTCACTTTCTGCATCATGTCCTGGTGCTTGACTCTCCAGCAGGACACCACCCCAAGCGGCAAAGATGGCATCCTGGGGACACACAACTGCTTGGACACTGCTGGGTCGAACTGAAACGTGACCAGCCGCAGTAGCCTGCAGTGTGGATTTCCACCTTCAGAGCCAGGCCTGGGCATCAGGGTGATCAACAGCCCAGCCCAGAGGAGCAGAAAAAAAAGGAAAACCTGTTGGGGAAGAATGTGGCCAGGTCACATGGCAGGCCCAGAGGAGGGAGTGCCAGGGCAGCACAGGGGCCCCAGCGCTGACCCTGGGTGGGGAGGACAACCGTAAAACACATCGCTCTGATTGATGAGGAGGGGATACGGTGCGGAGTGATGAGCCAACTCCATTTCAAGGTTGGTGTGTGTTCTTGGGGGCTTCCGTCCTGAAGGGCAGGCTTATAAATCTCAGTGCAGGCCGGTCATTATAAATACGGGGTTGTTGTGGAGCAAGGCGGTTGCTTTCTCTTCTGACGGGAGGAGCACGCCCTGTGCAGGGGCCGGCTGCAGAGGCCGGAGATGTCTCTTCAGAGAGCATGAGAATGTCCAGGCCTCCCTCCCAGCCCACCCACAGGGCCACGGCCTCTGACCTCTCTTGCTACCAGCGCGGCAGTCAGATTCCCAGCTCCTCCTTTCAAAACAACACTTGAGTGCTGTTATTTTTGCTTCCCTACGGAACATAAGCAGGTATAACGCAGAGATGCCATCGTGGGAGGGCCTGAAACACCAGTTATCTCTGCGTCGGTGGCCAAGGGCTCCAGCTGCCTGCCAGTGCCACAGGGAGACAGCCCAGGAGCCCAGCGCTGCTGTGCTGGACCAGCAGGTAGGGTGAGGCCCAGGGAAACTTGCAGCATTTTCTTGCGGTCATTCTCTTCTCTCTGCCCCAGCTAAGGTCCTCTCCAACTTCCCCTTTCTATCTTTCAACTATCATTTTTTCTCCAAAGATGTGAGTGTTACAGAAAGGAGTTTCATGGAAAACCAAATTCTTTTATTTTTTGCAGTACCGAGGATTGAACTCAGGATCTTGCCCTTGCCAGGCAAGCACGTATTCTACTGAGCCATCTCCCCAGCCTTGACACCATGGGAGGTAAATATTTTTCGGAAACCTTTTTCTTACCTTGATATTCAGCTCATATTAATCAAACTGCACTGTGAAATGAACACTCTGCAGGTCTAAAAGGGGAGACTAATGACATGAGTCCTCAACGCCCTTCCTCCTCTACTCTCCTAGGCGGGGGAAGTCATCGGACCTCTCCGGACTTGCAGTTAACTTCTAAAAGGAGACTTAACCCAAAATAGTGTGAAATCAAGGAGAGGTACCAAGAAATACACGAAGAAATGTTAAGTTCTTTAGGACAAAACTTTTAACGTTTTCCAGGATCAATTAATTAGGAAGTTATGATTCAGAAAACAAGTACATCTTTATCTTGGGGAGGCCATGCGCCGTGAGAGCAGCAGGGCGCCATCCTGGCTGCTACGCTTCCCTCAGACCTTGGAAACCGGGGTGTACCGCACAGCTTCCAGGTCTAGGGCTCCATGTGAGAACAGGGTGATAGCTCAGAAGCCCAGACCTGAACTCCACTGGGTCCATCTAATAAGTCACCTACCCTGGAATAGATGTCCCCCTGGGAGATGGCCCAGTCGTGGTTGCACTCTCCTGCACCACCCACGGGGTGGAGACCAGGGACACACCAGCTGTCTCTCGGCTGTGTGGGGAGAAGACAAAAGCTTCACAGTTCTTCTTAGGATGCTGTCGCACAGGATCAATAAAGTCGTCCCCTCTTGCAACGAAATCACACACCGCAGGTGCTACTACTGTTCCTATTCACAACACACTAAGGGCATGCAAAAGCGCCTGCATGTAAAACAACCATCAAAACCCCGGACCAATCACAAGCGACTTTGAACCCTTGCCGCGCACAGTATATCACATCCACACAATCAATTAAAAGAGCATGTCATCTTATTTGGAAAGTATCTATTGATTTTCCAGCTCATCAGATCAGGCTGATGTGTCTTTCAATGGCCTTGGTGACATCATCAATATTTTTCTATTTAGAATAATGACTTATTTTATATGCCAGCAGCTATTTTAAAAAACCACCTATATATATTCCACTGACACCAGCTTAAGAGCCGTCTGGTTTTCCCTCCTTAACATATGATATTGGTAATCTGGGGCAAAAGAAATGTTTTGGTCTTGTCATGAGACTCATTTAGAGACCACAGTAAATTTGTTTAGTTTAAAAACCAACCACTAAATCATATTTTCTCTATTAGAGGCCGATGCTCTCCGCTGCATTTGGTGTCCAAATTACATTCATTTTAGAGTGAATTACGTTCATTTCCGAAGCAGCCCCCAACTCCCCTCTTCCTCCTCACCAAGAAGGCAATATATTCACCAGCTGTGTGATCTTTGGCAAGTGCCTCCATCTCTCTGAAGCCTACGCTTCTCATTTATTAAACGGGAAGGAGTATATTCTGTGTCTTGTATTACATCTTGTAACTCTCACAGGAGCCCCGCAAGCTTGGTACCGTGATTAGTCCTGTTTAACTATACGTGATAAATGGCAGTGCAGAAAGGCTACTAAAACTCGCCCCAGAGTAACAGTCAGTCCCTGGAAGAGCCAGGTTATCTGACTCCAAATGTTCATGGCAGTGAGTCACAACCAGTCGCAGGGCTTGCCTTGTGGGGCTAGGTGAAGATTCAGTAAGGGGTCAAAGCACAAAACGTGGAGCAGTGGCAGGTACCAATGGAAGTGCAGTGGCAGTGGGCTGGGGTCACCCCACCTGACTCTGAAGCCCCCACTTGGTCCTGAGGCTCTGCATGACCTTGGGCCAATGACATAGCTCTGCTGCCTCACTGTGAAGGGGACCAGCAAGGTGTCCTTTTAGAAGGCGGAGAGAAGGAGAAAATATGACAGCCGCAGTCCTTAACAGGCACTCCACAGATACCCGGTCCTTTTCCTAAAGTCCTTAATGTTCCTGTCGGTGCCTGCAGTATACCTTCCACCCCACCCATCCTGGACCTGCAGGAAGCGCCCTGCTGGAAGAACCCATCTTTGCCCACCAGGGGACAGGAATGGGAAGAGCAAACCTCGGTGCATGGGGGTTCCTTCTGTTTTTCTTCTCCAGCTGAAACATCCATCACCAGTGCTCCTAGAGAGACAGGGGACATCTGTCCAGGCCCTGCTTGGCACTGGATGGTGACGTCACCCTAAACGGCAAAGACAACGCACCAGCATAAGGACAGGTGCGGCCCAAGGTCTCACTGCACTGAGCAGCTGTGAGGCTTCCAACGTTCCCGTCACTGCACTGGCCTAGCTACCCCTCCACAGGGTGCAGTGCCAGCTTGGCTCCTGGTTTGCTTCGAGAGCCAAACAGAACAGTGCAATGAAGCCACAGGCCCAACAGATGCGGAGTCCCCACCGCCATCACCCTCCACGTGGAGCTGGGGCGGGGTGCTACGGTTGCTATGTCTCTTCATCTCCTTTTCTGTGGTAACCAGAACCTGGGGAGAGGCAAGGGCTCGCCCAAGAGGTGCTGATTACAAGGCTTTTAAGCATCTGAACAAGGCTTCAGGGGGAATTCGATTCGTTTGTTTTTGATCTTTGTTTCTGTCTTTTTGAGACAGAGTCTCGCTATGCAGTTCAGGCTGGCCTTGAGCTCACTTTTGCAGCCCAGGCTGCTTTTGAACTCGCACTGATCCTCCTGCCTCAGCCTCCCAAGTGCTGGGATTATAGGCGTGTACCATCACGCCCGGCTTCAGGGGGAATTTGAAAACAGTCTTTTTTTTTTTTTTTTAAGGTTAATCCTAACTAGGGCAAGTTTGAGGACAAACAGGCTGGCTTAGAGACGTAGGTCAACAGGCTTGTCACTGCGCTCCGTGGACTGCCCGGGTGGGGTCATGGCCAGGGATGCCAGCCGGCAGCTTTGAGAACAGTCTCCGGAGCCTAGCTCAGGGCCTGGCACCCCACTCTAGTGCTCCCTCCTTTTCTTCCCATGTCCGAGCCTCAGCAGCTCAGGCTTTGTGTCTGCTTGGGACCAGCCCAACCGCCCTTTCTCTTCTATGAAGGAGCAGAAAGTGAGTGAGGCAGAGGCCCGGAGGGCTGGAGAGAGAGCAGAGCCTGCACCCTTGGCCTGGGCTGTGTCCCCAGCAAGCCTGGCCACACTGCTTGGCTTTCAACCCACTCCTGCTTCCAGCAGGCGACTGGAGTGGCTGGCCCTGACGTGACTGCAGTGTCCTGCGATAGTGACTTTACTGCCCCAGAGAAGTCTGGGGCAGAATGGAGAAACAGGCAGCTCACGACCAGCCTATGGATAAGTGTCTGTCGGCCAGTACAGTGATTTTATTTTCCTTAAATATTAAAGTAGTAGCTAAGATGTAAAAATCAGGACTTTAAAGATTAATATATTTCATTTTTATAGGAATGTTAGAGTTGTGGTACAATTAGAAAGCACAGACAGTTCCACTATTCCCCATCCATGTCACTTCTCTCTTCCCCCGATTTCCTTTATTAGTGTCTTGCATTATCAGTGCAGTCCACTTGTTACGATCGATGAGCCAATACTGGTGATCGTTATTAACAAAACTTCACAGCTTACATGAAGGTTCATGCTTTGTACTGTACATTCTATGGATTTTACAAACATATAATGTGTTGGAGCCTCCATTACAGTATTATATAGAATGGCTTTACTGCCTTAAAAAAAAAATTCCTGTGTTTCACCACCCATCCATTTTGCCCTCCTCTCCCTGCTTCCAGGAAACCACTGATATTTCTGCTCTGTGGGTAGTTTTGCTTTCCCCAGAATGTTGTGTAGTTGGATTAACCAGCGTGTTGTATTCTTAGATCACTTCTTCCGCTTGGCAGCGGGTTTCCTTGTTTGTCACGACTAGTAGCTCACTTCTCGCCGCGCTGAGCCACGTTCTACAGCAGGCTGCGTTGCATTTCGTGTATCCACTTCCCCACTGCAAAACATCTTGGTTGCTCACAAGTTTTCACAATGAGAACTGAAGCTGCTATGGATATCTAGGTGTAGGTTTTTGCATGGACATAAATTTTTAACTCACTTTGGGAGACTCCAGTGAACACAATTAGGGGATCAGACCACAGGTCATATGTTTAGCTCGTAAGAAGCCACCAGCCTATCTCCCCCAAGTACTTCCCCAGCTTACATTCCCACCAGCAGCGGAGGAGGGCTCCCGCTGCTCCACGTCCGTGTCCGCACGCAGCGGTGTCAGTTTTGGACATTAGCTATTCTACTAGGCATGCAGTCGTGTCTTGCTGCTGCTTAAAGCAGAACGTTCCATGAATTATAACGTAACACAGAGTACGGCGACTCTTCAAGTGCTTTAGGCGGGTATCTGTTTTGTTTATTTAAATTGTTTTCTTTCTTTGTGTTTCTTATCGTTGAGTCTTTGAATATGTTGGACACAAGTCCTGTACAAGTGTATTTGTGCACACACTTTCTCTTGCCCAGTGGCTTATTGTTTCACTTTCTTCACGGTGTCCAGGACACTGCCCTACCGGATAGCACCACCGAGGACGGGAGGTTCCTTGGGTAACATGGGCATCCGTTCCTGTAGGACTGGAGCCTTCCCGTGGCTGCCTGTTTGGGTGGTCAGCTCTCTTCATGTCACCAGGACTGTACCCTTCCCGCTCCACACAGTTACCTAACTTTCCTGTCCCTCGAGATATCTGGCTGGGTAACTCTGGGCCACAGGAAGCACCATGTTTATCCATTTGCTACCCTGGGTACTTCATCTGTAGCTTTGAATAAAACTATCTGATGTTGAAAAAGAAACTTTCAAGTCCACCTATCTCAGTTGATCTTTCTGCCCTTCTGTTCTAGTTCCACCTTTGCACCATCACGTGGGCTTGAGTGACAGAAGAAGCAGTTTCATCAATGCTCTCTGCATGGTCCCTCCTAGGTCCCCTGCTCAGCTACAGTGCAGGGTGCCCATGTGAGGCCCACATGAGCAGTGTCACGGCCCTGCCCAGAGAGCCTCCACCAGCTGGACCCCCAAGAAAACAACCTCTACATGCGGGTGGGGTTAGATCATCGAAACCCCCCCGTACCCTCAGCTGTGACTCCATAGATGGGACTCAGTCTTGCCATGGAAAGGTGCTCCATGCAAGGCTCCTGAGCACTGAGGCCAGGAAGAAGCAGCAGCGGGAAAGCCAGATGCCTTCTCGCCCCTCCGCCTCACTCTGAGGCCTGAGCCCGCTGAGTGGGAAGGGGTGTGACCAGCCAGGGAGATCTCAGAGGCTGTCTTCCTCTTCCTCCCTGAATTGGTGTGACTGGCTTTCTTGAAGGAGTACATCAGACAACGGTTCCTTTCCCAGCAGGGTCATCGGTGCCTCTTGTGTTCTCACAGGCAATAGTAAAGAAAAAACCCAGGCGATCGAGCGCGACTTCACACCAAGTTAGAGCTGAAGAAAAGATTTCTGATGTAAGTCCCCAGTCTTCAGACCACATCTGGTATCCTTCCATACACTCTTGTTGGGTGTATACGTACAGAGGCTTCTACGAGTATGCTAGGACAGAAGAAAGCCCCGGGTAGCTGAAACAGCAAAGCTTCCTGTCTCCTACATCTGGGGTGGAAGTCCTAAATCAAGGTACCAGTAGTGCTGCTTCTTTCTTTGGAGAAAGAATGTGTTCTGGGCCTTTTTCCTTGGCTTGTCAATGGCCGTCTACACCCTGTGTCTTTCACATCATCTTCCCTCCAAACTTTTCCTTTCATAAGGACACCAGTCCCATTGGACTAGAGCCCGCCATCATGACTTCATCTCCGCTAATTACAGCTGCACCGTGATTTCCAAATAAGGTCACATTCAGAGGTGCGGGAGTCAGGGTTTCAACATATGAATGTGCAGGGAGGACACTTTTCAACCTGCAACAATTTCTGTGGTGTAGGCAGACAAAAATCCCTTGTCTCCATGAGTCAGTTAAAATAAGTCATCGGAAAAGGAATTAATAAAAAGTCTGTAAGGCAAAGCTTAG
>PVKN010012018.1:0-21138 GCA_004027915.1 Capromys pilorides
TGGGCACAGACCTTACGTGGTCCTTCACTTGCATGGCGCTGTGGATGGCCACGGATCCTTCTTTCCCAACTTCCTTCCTCCTTCCCAAACACACAGAGCTCACCCAGAGCAGCCACCTCTCAGACATGCATGGAGCCAAGTGGTGGGAGGGCAAAGCCACACATGGAAATGGTGCCAACTCCCTCTGTATTGCCAACACACACTACTTAATACCCTGCCACTTCTCTAAAAGGTTGGTAGTTGACAAGTGATTCTGAGACAGAAATAGACAGGTGAGTTCAAAAGGCAGGGCACTCACAGGATCCTTATTGTCCTTGATATTTCTTCTTCTGTGATTATAAAAATGTATATTTTTTTCTGCAGAATTGAAGAAATCACTTAACAGCCACTCAGTGGAGTCCTCATAGAGGGCTGCATGAGAACACGCAGGGTACAGGCAGTGGCAGAAGTGACAGGAGGACTAAGTGGGAGGCTGTCACCATTTGTGCATCAGAGAGCTGCAAAGGCTGGGCAGTGGGCTTAGCTATCCTGCTGGGGATCTGCAGAGAGAACTGCCTTATTCTGACTCAGCAATGTCCTGAGCTCTTCTAACCTCAGCTAACTCCAGCTAGAAGTTGAGGCCCAGGGTGTAAGGGGCGCATCACAGGCTGCACACGCAAATAGGACTGGAGTTCTGACCTGAGCTCCCAGGCTTCTCTTGTAACACAGTAAAGAGAAGGGAATAGCTCAGAGTTTTTACCACATGAGCACTGCCTAGCAAAGATGACCTCCAGCAGGTAAAAAGCTCTCCCATTCTCCTCCTGGCTCTGCTATTCAGATCCACCCACAACCAGGCCTTTCAACAGTCCTCATCCCTGGAATCTAGGACATATTCTAGAAGAGAAACAACATCTTGGGGTGGAAAAATAACCTCAGCTTCCTCATCTGTAAAATGGGTGTGACTATAGTACCATCCTCATGTGGAAATGGTGTAATGAATTAATCTATGTAAAAAGTTTATACATAGATTATATGTGATAAATCCTCAATAAATAGTAGCCATTTCAATGTTTTTTTAAAAAATGATAGAAAAATACCCACAAAAAAATCATCCTTTATCCCAAGCCTGGAGATAATCATACTTAATAGCCCTATGGAATATCTTTCCAATCTTTCTTCCTCTAAGCTTATATAATATAATAATATATACTTTCATAGGTATACCATTTCATAATTTGCATATCAATTTCATATGTACATATATATAAACTTTATTTATTTATTTATTTATTTATTTATTTATTTATATTATAGCCAGCTCAGCCTGCCCTGGGGGTGGGGCTGGTGTAGCATGTGGTGCCGGGGATTGAACCACGGTCCCTATGGTCACCTAAGCTTGCCTAAGCCAGTGTTTTAGACCACTGAGCTATCTCACTAGCCCCAATATCAGGTATATTTAAGCATTTCTCAAGCTGCCATATTCTTCAAAATATAACTTGTTATGATTCTTTTAACTAATGTCCTATTATCAGAAACATGAATTTGCCAAATTTTTGTTGATTGAAAAAGGCTTCAGTTATTATCCATATACATAAATATTTCCTAAACATAGACTTTTGGGGTCAAAAGCCATGCATGTTTTGAAGATTTTGATAGAAATTTCCTATGTGCCTTAGAAAAGCAGGGGGACTTGGTACCCTCCTGAGCAGTGTAAAGTATTACACAGAATATGTGCCGTTGGGCCCAAATCTTGGCCAATCTTACTTATAAACATTTAAAATGCCTTTACCTTTAGGGCTAGGGGTGGCATAGCACACCAGCAGGCCCAAAATATTTCAAGAGGGTCTGACTCATCATTCTTCATTGACAAATGCCTGGTTAACTCCTCTGTGTTTCTAGTGGGGCATTTGTCTTGTCCAACTACTGTATTTTAGCTGAACAAATCTGTAAGAGGATGCTATATAATTGAGATGCTAGTGTTTTGTCATAGTATTTGCTGAAGCATTTCTCCTACATCTTGTTTTTAGCATCTTGACCAACACGTTCCGGTAATAGTGTAGACAGTGTAGGCAGTGCAGGCAGTGTGCATCAGACACTGACATTCTTTGATAATGAAGCAACCTCCACGTTGTTCATCCCTGGTCCTAAACCAGATTTTCATGTGGGGTCAAAGCTGCTTCAGTTAGACTGCATTTCCCTGACCAGCTCTTCTCTTTTATTGTCACGTTCATTAAAGCACTGTTGAGAGCACGTGTGTCTCTTCTAATCACTATGTGAGGTGGCCGCCCTTCCCTGACCCATGATCCACACTGAGCACCCAAAGCTCTTCCAGGCCCGAGAGCAGGAATACTGTCTTTGAACAAAGCAAATGGAGGAAGGGAGAAGAGTAGCTAGCTTTTTTGTTTGTTTCAAGCAACCTAATTTAAGTGTAAAAATCAGCTTTACTGGTGAACAATGTGGCAACAAGCTGAAAGCTGTGAATGGTGGTGCTAAAGCTAGGGAAGTTGTGAGGAAGAGCTTTTATCAAAACCCAAGGGGGAGGCTGACTACCTCTGGGCTTACACGTGATGCTCCTGAGCTGGGTGGATGGCCTACAAAGCTATTCCTTAAATTCTCAAGAACCTATTAATGACCCCATCAGTATCCGCCATCAGAAGCCATGGACTTGAACTTGTTTTCTCTGCTCCAGGGCCCCCTGAACTTCTATTCTCTCCTCTTCTGATTATAAAACTTCCATTTTCTGCTGGCAAATGTCCATTTCTCACTCACTGTGATTTAGAAGAAGCTAGCTCTAAAGCCACTGCCTGGGTAGGGATTATACTCACACCTGGCCTGACAGCACTCCACTGTATTTGTGGTCTCACTTGTGAAGGCAGGGATAGGTATGTGATCCACTTCTGGCCAATGGGAATCTAGAGTCTTTAGAACTTTGCCCCAAACCATGAGCAATAAGATTCTGTTTTCTCCTAGGCCAGAGTATGAAAGTGGGAAACTAAAGATGTTAGCAACACCTTGCTACTCTGGGAGTCAAGGAAACATAGAGTGGAGAGATGGAAATAATGACCCTTGAGGACGTTACTGAACTCATTGATCAAGTCTGCCTGCAGCCCCTGGTGGGATTCATGTTGACATGAGCCCTATTTTGGTAAAATCCCACTTGGGTTCGTTTTTTGTTGTTGTTATGGTCAGCTCAGCGTGCCCTAGGGGTGGGGGTGGGGCTGGTGCAGCATTTGGTGCCTGGGATCAAACTGCAGTCCCTGAGGTTGCCTAAGCTTTTCTAAGAAGGCACTTTAGACCACTGAACCATCTCACCAGCCCCTTGGATTGGGTTTTTGTCACTTCTGATGAAAGGGGTCCTGTTTCACACAGTGTATTTTAGGCCATCAGATCTCTTCCTTCAACATCTGAATTTTAGGTTACCCACTATCTCAGTTACTCTTCTCTCATTGCTGGGACAAATATCCAACACTCAAAATGAAGGAAGGAAAGATTTATTTAGCTCACAGTTACTGGAGGTTTCAGTCCATATTCAGCTGGCTCTAAGGCAGACTGGCACATGGCAGAAGGCAGCCATTCATGGTGACAGAGGTAGAAAAACAGCAAGAGCAAAAGGGAAGAGTAGCAGCAACAATGGCTACAGAGTAAGTCTGTCTTTCTGTCTCTCTTATGTTACACTCAGGCTATCTGCCCCAGGATGGATGTAGCGCTTATATCCATAATCCCAGAAGTACTCAGACCCATAATCCCAGCCTCTGATTGTGAATTAATCACAAACTGTAGACCTGTGCTTCAATGACTGCATGAGGCTTTGTGGGGACAAACACACACAAACCATAACACCCACTCACCCAAATCCAGATAAGGTTCCTAGCTTTCTAGTTAAAAGAGGACAGTGATAACACTATAATCACATAACAAAGGAAATTGGAAATCTACATGCAAGACTAGGTGAAGACACAGAGGATGACTTCAGGTAGAAGTAATAACGGCCATTGTTGTGGGGACCCCACAGCATAGCTCTTTGGATAAAGACTCTTTAGAGCTGAATTTTAACTCTGTATGAAAAATAGATACTGATTCTAAGATGTGAGGTGATAGTGTACTTATCTTCCTGGGAGCATTCCAGAGGAACACGTTTACTTGAGTGCCACTTATAGAGAAGGAACCATCTGGTCTGGTGAGTTAGGACAAGGGACCTTGACCTCTCTGCTAGCACTGAGCTGCAAGGAATCTATTGTCAGAATCAGAATTTTAGTGTTTAAAGTCTTTCTAAGTCATGATACAGATTTTTCTGCATAGAAATTATTCTTATGATGGTCAAACTGCTACGGAGATAATTAAAATAGACAGTCAATGCTTAGAGCAAAGAAACCAAGAGATCACCTCTACAGAGTGGGCCTTCCACCACCAACTGACATCTTACAACTTTTTCTAGAACCATCCATTTACTCCAGTAGGAATGTGGCTGCCAGAGACCCAGTGCTGCAGGCTGGTAGGGCCAAGAGCAGCTGATTCCTGACGTGACATCAAGGAGGAGCCATATGGTCGGCAGACGACCCCACTGGCTGCTCTGCTTGAAGTTGTTTTTCTTGCTTAGCTCCTGCTAAATACAGAACCCATGATACCTCTACAGCCTCGCTCTTCCTCCTCTTAGCCCAGGAATTCCTGTTTATTTCTAAAGTAGAAGCTGACTCATTTGTTCTTTTTGTTTGCATAAAAATGTCCTTGCTGTGTTTCATTTAGATCTTTGTTATTTTAAATAATATTTTAAAAATCACCTTTTTGCCATATGTTTTTATGTAGGGCTTTATCCTGAGAAACACTTAACATTAAAAACAAATTTTCCAGTTAAGAGTGTCTTTTTCCATTTTCAAAACACTTCTTTGGGCATATGTGTATGCACATGTGTGAGTGACCAGGCACTGCTGTTAAAGTCCAACTCATGGAAAACATATTCCACAGCACAGATTAGCTGTTTGTAGACTACATTTTTATTTTAAAGGAACCTATCCATTGTGCCCTGCTGGCAGTACCTGAACCCATAGGTGTTTATGGCACTTGTGTAGCTCCAATAGTGCCATAGGGAGGAAGCTGACTTTTTAAAATTTTCTTTTAAAATAGGAACTAGACATCCTTCATCCCAGTATCTTTCACCTCTCCACTTTCTGTTAGTAATTTTCCTCATCTCTCGTCACTTGAGTAAATATTCATCATGCTCGATACCCTTATGATCCATAATCCACCAAAAATAAGTTCTGCAGATGTTTTCAGAATGGATAAGATGGATGCTTTTAACATTTTGCTCCCCAGAGTATCTTATGGAAGATTTTTATTTGGGGGAAAGGATGTGTCACCCCTTTTGGCCATGAAACCAAAACTATTGCCCTATCTTTAAAAGCAATGTCACAGCTATGCTCATAATAAGAGCACCTTGGTGAGTGGACCTGGTCATTAGAAAAGGTTTCCCAACACAGAATGCTAATAGGGTCATTTCTGGAGTGTGAGAAACAGGACTCATTTTTACTATCACCTTTACATTTTTCTATGGCTTTTGGATTAGTGATCATGTGCTGGCTTAAGAATAATTTTAACTGGGACTGGGCAGAGAGCTCAGTGGACTAAAGTCCCTGCTTAGGCAGAGCACAGGGACGGAGGTTCCATTCCCAGTGTGCTGTGCTGGCCCTGCCTCCAGGGTGCTGAGACTGGATGTGGCAGTAATCCCAGTTCTTGAGAGGCTGAAAACAGGAGGATCACTATGAGTCTGATCTGTGTAGTGAGAACCTGTAGGCCCTGTACTAAATACATTTTAAAAAAGAATATTTTTTAGTTAAACAACAACTAAACAATCATACATTCCTAGTAAAAAAAATACATGTAAGGATAAAGTCACTATTGCCTCCTCTCTCCCATAGTGAATCTCCAGAGATAATCACTACTATTGTGGACTCAATTAGTATTCTTCTAGACCTTCCTCTTACTATTTACGTGTACATACATAATCACTCACATACACACATATTTACACACATTCTCACGTATGTATGCATCCATGTATTAAAAAAATCAAAGGCAAAACTGAATTTGGTGAAAGCATAGTATAGAATACTTACTGATGTTTTGGTAAAAAGAAAGAATTTTAAAGCCTTTAGAGTCCAACTCTCTCATTTACCAAATGCGCGCTCAGGGTCTCAGGGCCCCTCTTCCCACGCGGTGGTGCATTGCCCAGAGCCGATCTTGACAGCGTGTGTTCAGATGAGCACGCAGATGTGTAAATACCCGTCTCCCAGGCCTGCGTATGATTTTTAATAATCGAATATGGAGCATGAGCCAACATTTTATTCAGGCATTAAATTTAAAAGTGGAGCCAAGAGACCTTAAAAAATTTATGATTCCACAAACGCAGGGAATTTTCCCCCACGATCGCTATCTCAGAACTAAAAGCGTAAAACCAGCCCTTCATGGCTTGGCTTGCTTTCCCCAGCTCCAGCCTAGGGGTGCGCTTGTAGACAGGGTCCCCCCATATGGCTTGAGTGAGGAAGCCCTGACTCACTCCCCCTGAGCCCCGCTGTACCCAGACAGGAGGAGACTCCTGCAGCCCTGAGCTCTGGCCTCAGCCTCTCTTTTCCGAACAACCCCTAGAGCCAGAGCCTGTGTGTCCGGGGACAAAGATGGTGTTCCGCTCAAAAGTGTAATTGCTGACACATACTGCTGCCTGAGGAAATCGGCCCAGCCATATCCACTACAACCCAGGAGAGCAAACTTGGCAGCTTGTGATGGCAGCCTCCATGACTTTTGGTCTTTTCTGTGAAGGAGCTCAGAGTTCTTTTCAGGGATCAAGTCTGAATGCCTATTGCACCAACACACTCTGCCCCTCATCTCCCAGACCCACCTGAGCAGGGTGAGAAGCAGCAGCTGTCCACAGACCACTGGCCCAATCTTGTGAAGCCCATCACCAGCCAAAAAATTTCAGCAGCATGGGTAGTACTCTGTTCTCTTTCTACACCCCTTGGAGAAGGGGCCAATGCTGCAAGTCCTCCCACTGAGCATGTCCCTCCACCCCACGAGATGCCCACTGCCTTCCTACTTTCTGAGGGCAGACACTACTTCCCTAGGAGTCAGTGCTTTCCAGGCCTTGCTCATTCATTATTCATTCATTTACTACTCAACAAATACTTATAAGCACTTATGTACCTGATAAAAAGAAACATATGGCAGGTGATGATAAATTTAAGAAAAGAATAAGGCAAAGAAATTAGTAATGGGCTAGATTTCTTCTTTGTAAGTGGTCGAGAATGACCTCCATATTTGAGTGACATTTGAGCAGATATAAAGGTATAAACCACAATGTAGACAGAAGAATAGTAAGTGCAAGGGTCCTGACCTCTGGCCAGTGGGGAACAAGCACAGGTGGGTTGGGGTGAAGGAAATCATTGGTGGCCTTATAGGCCTTTGTAAGGATTCAACTTTCCCTTCAAGCAAGAGGAGAAAGCACTGGACAGATTCACTCCTAAGACTGACATGATTTGAATTAAATTTTAGGACTGTTCAGTCTATCAGTTTTCAGTTTGCAGCAAATATTTTTCTCAGTTTGAAACAGGAATGGTAGAAGGGACCATTGCTGCTATCTAGCAGTGATACAGAGGTACTGATAAATGTTAAAGCAAAAGGATGAATATGAAATATTGCTGGCATGGACCAGGTTGGAAGGAATTTGTTTTGAAAAGTGGTAAATTTAAGATGCTATGTAGACCCTCAAGTGGAGATACTGAGTAGATAAAAGATATCTAGCCTGGAGTTCAAAGGAGAAGTCCTATCTGGAGATATATTTTACAGTAATATGTAAAATGATGGAACCAGATTAGTAGGAAGAGAAAAGAATAATCAAAGTCATGAATTTAGCCAGAGAATACAGGAAACAAAGTAGAGAAAAACAGGGAAGGGAGAAAGGAAGTTTGGAGAATTGAGCCCAGCGCTGCTTTAAACATTCCCAGGTTGGGGATATAGGGAAGGTTTCCAGTTGAGAAAGAATAACACTGGGTGTGGGATGACACCCAGGAGACTGTGATGTCCTAGAAGCCAAGATATAAGTACTTCCTGAAGGAAAGGATGGTTGGCTAAGTCAAATCTTGTGAGGTTGAGAGACAAAGTCTGTGACCTGCTGACGGGCTTCAGCAGCATGGAGGCCAACGGTGACCTTGGTAAGAGGCTCATCAGTTGAAAGTAATTGGGCAATCCAATTTTTGACTGGAACACATTCAGAGGAGAGAAAGACTAGAGGTCAAGATAATGAGATGGAAAGATCACTTCGAGGAGTTTCTTGTGAAATTCCATACTCACAAACCTTGGTGTGTCAAAAAGTTAACTAATATCCTCATGGGCTTCCAAAGGCATGCAAGAACCAGCGGCTCCCTCGGCATTGCTTTCCACAAGCCTACATCTGAGAATTTCTGTGGGTAACAACTATTTGTGAAATTATAGGAAAGGTGTTCCTACCAAATGCAGAACCTATACTGCCTTCTCTTACCAGCAGAAAAACAACTCTTACCCAAGGCTATGTAGTTTCCAGCGCATATGTATACCTCATTACTGGTGTTCAGAGGATTCTGTATCTCTCGCTTACACTTTTAAAGGCTATTAAGCAATCAGACTTTTCTCCACATAGGTAAGGAAAAATAAACCTGGTTTCAACAAGTCTTTCAGACAATGAATCATGGCCCAATTGCATCACTCACAGCTATCATTTGCCTTTCTAAAAACTTCCAAAGATCATCTTGGTGATCTTCAGAGTAGGAATTACTAATTCCATTTCACAAAAGAAAGCACAGGGATTCATAGGGATCAATGGTTTGTCTCAAGTTGTTAAGAAAGTAAACTGTGACCCTTCACTCAGTGCTGCTTCTGGCTACACATCTTAGGGGCATTCCCGTGATGTATAATTAGTACAGTGCTGTGGATTTGTACAGCACTGAATTTGAGACTGAGAGCTAAATGTTTGTCACTGGATATTACTTCTGAACCCTGTGAGTCTGCCTTCATTCAGAAGTGGCTGGCTTGGCCAAACTCTGTACCATGGGCTGATACTGAGAGAGCATGGACAGTTTCCTCTAAGTACCTCTGAACTATTCTAAGAAAAATGGAACTTCACTTTCTTAGGGTTCTGTAAAAGATTCTTCACCTGACCAAGTTGATCCCATCTTTTATAAATTTTCCTCTGCTTGTTGTCAAGAAGTCCTACCAACCACTTGAGAGTAAGTCAAATGGCTCATTGACAAACGTGGTGTTTGCATTCAGAGCTCCAGCGGATAATCACTCCAGGCTGATGGAGAGTTGCCCAGGCACTCAGAGTCCTAATGCTAATAGGTCTATGTTGTCTTTGACCTCATATCCAAGGCTTTCATTTGGAATATTATTAATGCGCGTGCATTAGGTATTGATCCAACTAACCAGCAACAGCAACTGTGGTATTGAACACAAGCAAGCATTGGGCAGATGAAAAGAAAGTTTGAAACAAAGTCAAATTTACATATTCATCTGTTTGATAAAGGAGGTATTTCCAATAAGTCAGGAAATTAATAATGATTTAATGAAATTGTGGGGAGGAAATTGATTAACTATTTAGAAAATATAAGGTTAGAGCTTCACCTCACTCTCTTTGCTCAAATAAATTTCAGTCCAATTAAAGACATAAATGTAAAATTAATCAAAAGTGAAATAAAATGAGAAGGAGCCTTTTATCTGAACTGCAATTGCAGAGGACTTTTGCAAGTTTCCACCCAAGGAAGAGAGCTTCTTATAAATATACAAAAGGTGATCAAAAATGTTTAAATTAAAAACAATTATTACAGTAAAAGACACATGGCCATGAATGTTCTACAAAAGATGATTTTGCTTTAAGCACTCTTCTCATTCTGTTACTTTCTGAAGCAGTTCTGGAAGCTCTCTTTCATGGGTGCCTTTACAAGGTGTGATCAAAAATATGGTGAGGGCTGCTATAGAGAGCCATCCATTGGAAAAGTAGGCTCATAAAAATACTGTAAGGTGTTGTGATCCATTCTGCTCACTGGATCTGTTGTTGTGTGACTTCTGACTCTACCCTAAAGTCAAAATGATCATGAACAATTAAATATTTTGAGTCAATTTAGAATGTCAAAGCATCCATAAGAGTACAAATAAAGACGTGTGCAAAAAACGGCTTCCAGAAGTGCCTCAGAAAGTGGTAAGAATGGTATGCGTATGTACTTTGAGAATTAGTGGTAATACAACTTTCACTGTTATAAATTTTTAAAAATTTAAGTGCACACCATACCTTTTGATCACACCTAGATTGTGCTTTATGATCCCCATTGCCTTCCCTAAAAGGAATTTTAAAAAATTCCTTTTCTTTCTTTTTTATGGATTTAATTCAAGATCTACTGGGTCTCACTACACAGATTGGACTCATCTGATCCTTCCTGTTTTTCAGCCTTGCAAGTACTGGGATTACAGGCACGCATCACCACACCCAGTCTCAGTTGCCGGCACAGTGCACTCCAGGGGTGGGGCCAGCATGGCAGGCCGGGGATCGAACCCCCAGGCCCTGCATCTGCTGAGTTATCAGGCCAGCCCCAAATTCCTTTTCTTGTCTTCACTCTTCCTGAGCTTCCAGGATCCAAAGAAGATGGAAGGAAAGCACATGCTTGTCTTGAGAAAGGGAAGCCCAAGAGACTCAGAAAAGGGAAGCAGCTTATCTAAGGAACAGCTTGGCAGTAGAAAGGCCGTGGCTGCCTGGGTTTGAACTGTACCTCTGTCATTCATTAGCTGTGTGACCTTGAACAAATCACCACCCCTCTCTGAGCCTCAGCTCCTTATCTGCAATAAGAAATAAAGTAATACCTGTCCTAGTATCTTCTTATGACTATTCCATCAGTTTTCTGCAAAGTGCTGGAAATAGTGTCAGCTCTATAATGTGTTCAATGAACATCAAGTTTATTATTAGGTTCAGGCTACTCTTAGCTTGTCTTAGAGGACTGGGGTAGATCATATCTGTCTACATCACAGTGCTAAGGGCAGGACCAGCACTGAGCCCTTAATAAACACTTACTTTAGATGGGAACTGTTAGTTACATATAGTGCTCAGACATTCCTTTAGATCTTTTATTTTATGTGGACAGTGCAACAATGTCAGAATGCAAGCAGGGCCTTTATAATAGAGCCCATTTTAAAGATGGTCAAACAGAAATGCACAAGTCTTGAGGAAAGGCCACAAGAGTTGGGACTTCATTGAGTTGGCTTCTTTTAGACTGAGACTCAAACTACTCAGAAACCTTACCCTTGAACAGCCTTACCCAACACCAGACTACTATGTGTATTGTCACCAGGAGCCCCCACTACAAAGCTCCTCCTGTGCCCCATCTCACAATTCATCTGTACACACATAATCTCATTAAGCTTTCGGAACCAACTCCACAGAGTGGGTATTTTTGTTCTCTTTTGAACCACAAACAAGCCAAGGCCCAAGGCCACACAAAGACAGAACAAAAATTCCCTTTCAAATGAGGCCTGGGTGCTGGCAAAGCCCAGGTTCTTTGTCATCACTCTTAAAAGCAGATGAGGCCCTGAAAAGCACTAGACCTGGTTCTTGCCTTAAAGTGCTTAATTGTCAATCTGGAGAAGATTCTGGAGAACCAGAATCTCAGCACCAGGAGTCAGACCAGGCTGCCTGATGTGGGAGCCTACATTTAGATGCCATATGCCCTTCCAATTAGTCTAAAATAATAATACTAAAATACGTAGTGGTATTAAACTACTAAAATAATAACACTGAAATAATTCATCATATACCTACTAAAGACCAAAGCATTAATCCTGAGCAGCCACAGGTGGATTCACAGGTCATGTATATACTAATAGGTTGGATGACATATGCTGAGCATCTGCTAAGGCCAGGTACTTGTCTAGACTCTCTGGTGAAATAAGTCACATTTTGTTGGCTAGTTTGCAAAAATGATTGGGAAGGAGAAACAGCATTAGGCAACAAATGAAGTAGTAATGAATAGTTAAGCTAATAGTTGGGGTGAAATGTTGATGAACTTCATGGTGGCAAGAGAGACTTTGGAATCTCTGCCCTCAGACCACTCAAGACCCTTCAGAGGAGAAAAGACTCACAAATCACCAACAGATAACCTAACCCCAAGCCAGAAGGAGCCAATGTCAACCACTGCAGTAAAGCAGCCAGTAAATTTCCCACAGAGGGCTGGGAGCAAACCATGGTTCCAGAAGGGTTAGTGGAATTTGGAAAGCTGGAGTGTTTCCTCCAGCCCCTAGGACCTACACTGGTCCATGTGTGGCTCAGAGCAAGGCTTAAATGTTATTTTCCAGAGTTTAAAATGAAAAATAAAATAATAATGATAAAGTACAACAAGATAAAGGAAGAAAAATGTTCTTCATGTCCCATTGCCTTCCTCCACCATTCCCGCCTCCACAAATCCTTCATCTTGCCACTCACCTCTTTCCTGGATTGCCTGTTCCCTAGTCCCCATCTTGGATGGAAATTGAGGCAGAGAAAAAAATTGTGAGGACATGTTCTCTTCTCCCTGTTCACCCTGCCCTAAATCACTTTTGACCCCAGTGTAAGGAGACAATATTGAAAATACTCAAAAATAACCCCACTAAAAACATGAATCAAAGAGTCACGGCTCATGGTCATGTTTTTAAAATTGCTTAGTTGCATGCAAGTCCCTTTAGTGCTCAAAGGACTTTAATAAAATTGATTTTCTGAGTATAGCCTTTTAGCAGCTACTGTATAAGCTTGAAATATGAACCCTTCATTGTTGAAAGTGTTTCATTTTTGCCCTGTTACTAATGATGAAGGGAGAATGTGGGTTTAGAATTTTCCACGGCTGACATTCTCATAATTAAATAGTGTTAATAATAAAGCTTTGCAGATTTTAAACAAACTGGCACAGAGGTGGAACAGTTTGCTGTATTTCATTTGGAGACCACAGCAATTAGCCCTTAATGAATAGTACCCAGCGACATACCAGGGAGTTATTTCCACACATCGTTTATTGGCCAGATCACAAAAGGCGACATTTTCATTCTACTGATTGAAAATGATCCTCAGGATTTCTTCTGAAGGCCTCTTAAGTAATTACATGGTGAAACTTTAAATAAATAACAATATGGAGAAGGACATTAATTGCTTTAATATCTCCAGTCTAATTTCAACAAAGCTTAGCGAGCTAAATCCTCTGGATCCCCAGCCATACAGCAAATGGATCCAAAATAGAAGACTCATCATAGTTGATCTATTTAAATGCTGATGCTTTCTTTTATAATTTTAGAAGAGAGTTTCTCTCAGGCATACTGTTACTCTGTCTGTAAGTTGGCAAGGGAATATTTTTATAGAGGTCTCTGGGGTAAGGTGGCTGTGAAGCTGTTGCCAGAGGAAAATGACAATGCTTATCCTGAAGGTGAGACAAGAGAAAGAACAACTCAACTGTCAAGGTCATGAAGGACAAAGAAACACTTCTTTCATGGCCTGCCTTGCCCAAAGCTTTTATAGAGAAGGATAAATTATTTTTCTACAAGGTAGGTGAGTTTTAGAACTAGTTTCACATAACTGAAAATGCTATTTCTTTTCTTTGTTTTTAAACCACAAAGGGGATTGAACTCAGGACTGTAACTTTGGGCTGAACTCTGGACATGTTACATTGAGCCACCTTCCCCAGCTTGCCCACTTACTTATTTGTGTGTGTATTTATTTATTTTAAAATTTGAAACAAGATTTGCTATGTTGTGCAGGTTGACCTCAGATGTGCTCCTCTGCCTCAGACTTCTGGGTAACTGGGGATTCTAAACACGTGCCACCCTACTCAGCCTTTGTTCTCCTCTTTGAGGTTCAGTATTCTTATCTGTAAGTTACATGGAGGAAGGAAAGGAAGAAAATAGACTCAGCTAGGCAAATCCTAGAATCAGCTGGGTTCTGTGAAACATACACTTCCCCAGTTTCCACAGTGCAAACTATGAATTGGGACTTTAAAGGAAATGGCTAAGGAATCCTGCCCGTTGTGAAAGTCTACTAGATGATTCTGAGAATCCAGAACATTTGGTAAATGTGTAAGAGCTGTAGGCTCTTAACTGCATACCTGTGAACACATGAGCTATACTTTGAAGCAGAGAATTGTGGGAGAAGGCACTTTGGGGTAGGCTCTCTTCAGAAAATCCCAGTCCCTCCCCTAAGAAATGCTTCCCATGGCAAACAGAGTAATCATCACTGAGGAGTAGCTATTCAGTTGAGCATCAACAGAGGCAGTAGCAGGATTGAGGAAGGTGTGTTTTAACAAAGGCTGAGTGGAAAGTGAGCTGAGGACAGGGAGGTGGTAGGGCCAGGGACCCCATGCCAGGATAGTTGCTCAGTAGGATGTGGTACAAGGTATAGATGATCGTAAGTGCACTCTACTCTGCGCTATAAATCCCTGCCTTATGTTGGCAGCCCTTCTCCTCCCTAGTCAGCTTCCCCAGCTAGAGTAGGAGCCGCTGAACTTCAGGGTCTGGCCACTCAGCTCACAGGGCTGGCAGCTCAGCCAAGGACTAGTCCCGACCTTGACTTTGGGGCCTAACCTAATTCTTCCTTGCAGCAAGGGCTAGGTAAAGAACATTAGTTTGAATTCCAAAGTGGAGATAACTGGAGTGAGTCGATATTAAATTTACTTCCAGGATTGTTAGGAATTAGAGTCTTAATACCTGGGAAATAAATTAGTATTTCTTTTTAAATACACTGGTCTTTCTAAATATATAAAAAAAATAAGAACAGCTTCACATACATGCTTGTGATCAGAAAAGAATCTATTTTTAAAATGTCTATTCTTTTATTACCACTTAACCTTTTCCCCGACTCTTTTGCAAGCTCATTGAAAGACCTGGATGCTATAACCCAGAGGAGTGCACCTGCCAATTTGCTTGCGCCTTGACAGGTGCTCAAAACATGTTAAGAGGACTAAACAATGCACTCAGTTCTTAACATTTCATTGTGTTAAGTGTTTTCCATCATTTTATCACTTAATCTGCACAATCATCCTTAGAAGTAGAATTATTGAGATTACTAATGAGATTATTGCTCCATTCTTCAAATAAGCAAATGGGGCACAAGAAAACCTAAATAACTGCCAGGTGTCATATCCACAGTAAGCCGCAGAGCTAGAAATTAAATGTAGGCACAGTGAATCCTCCACACAGGCTCTTAGTCAGTGGCTTTTCTGTTTCTCATTCTACCACCAGCCCTAAAGTTGGTAATCAATTCAGAATAATCATAAAACCTTGGGCTTCTTTTCTCAAGCTTGCTGCATCCACAAGGGAAGTTCCACACCCTACTCTGTTCTCCAAAGTAAGAAGTCTTTCCTTGAATGTGAAACTTCTCTGGAAACACCTTTGAGTGAGGAACAACAATTATGGCTATTTGTTATAAGACCAGGGGCAAGGGATCAAATGAAAGGGGTAACAGCCAAGATACCAAAGGCACACAATCAGTGTCAGCTCCAGTACAATGTGGACTGGTAATTCTATGTTGCAGACAGGAAAGCTAAAGCTACAGAATCATGAGATTGGCCCAAGGTCCAGAAGCCATCCTCAGCCAGGGCTGATGTGCAAGTCCCCTGCCTTATGGCTGGTCAAGCTGACTATTTGGTTTAAAACCGAGGAAGAAACTAGCTCTGTCTGTGCTCCCCATCCATATCCTCTTGCCATTCATCTGTTGAAATCCTATCCCCTAATCTGATAGCACTTTGAGGTGGGGCCTTTGAGAAGTAAACAAACATGAGAGTGTTTCAAAGAAACAGAAGGACTGTTCCTCCCTGGGAGAGTGCAAGAGGACAGCCCTCTGTGAAGCAGAAAATATGTCTTTCCAGGCACCAGACCTGCCAGCCTCCAAACCCTGTACTGTCAGCCTCCAGAAATATGAGAAAAAAAAGTTTGTTGTTTAAGTACCCCCGCCTATGGTAATTGGTTACAGCAACTCTGAACTGACTGAAACAATGCCTATGGACATCTTTGGAACCCAAGCACAATGCTAGCACAAGTAGTATCATCACTACCTAAGTGTTAACATGCTTTCGCTGTACAGTCTGTCTACAGATAACAAGGTAAGAAAAGATGTTTTCTATTTTTGAAAGAAGAAAACCACTCAAGTTTAACTAGATAATTAATTAATTCACAAGTGGATCTGAAGCGGGAGCGATTATTAAACAATGACTATTGATAAAGAATAAGCCCTAAGGTAAGCGATGATCAAGGAGATGAGACGTTTTAGTTTAGAGCCCTATTACAATTCTATTTCATTATAAATAAGCTGACACTCGAAGCAAGCGATTAACCCCAAAGCCGCTGGCTGTTCATTAGCTAAGGAATAACTTTACATTCATTATTATTCATGTTGGCTAAATTTCCATTAAAACCAATTTAGTAAACTGGCCCTCCATGGGCTTGAAATTAATGGGAGGAAGAGAAGGCAAGGAGGGGACAAACCAGAGGCCATCACATAAGCATCTAGGGATGGGAGGCTCAGGGGACAGATTACCACTCTAATTAAACATAATGTCTCAATTCACTTTCAGAATTAGTCTCCAGAAAATGCCTTGGAAATTCGTCCCTGACCAGAGCAACTGGCCAAGAGAGTGCTTTCTGTGGCTGGGATTTCTCCTGGGTGGAGGAACGGCGGGCTTCCTCCTGTCAGCCTTCCCTGTCACTACCTGTCTGCTGAGAAGTCTCCAGTGGAGAAGAGAATGTGTGAAAGCCTGTGAACCAGTTACCCAGGCGCCTGAGTGTGGACATCACTGCTTTCTCCTCTGGGCCATTGTTCAGGCACCAGGACTTTTATTTAACATATAAATGGAACTTCGATACCAGTGACTCCATTAGCACATTTAGCCCAAGTCCTGGGCTAAAAACTTGCACAAACTTGTTTAATTATCCTCATCACTCAAATGAGGTAGATTCTATCATCCCTGTTTTACAGATGAGAAAGCTGCGACACACCAAGAAGATGGGTTGCTGATACTATATTTAACTGCTTTCCACTTCTGGATAAAATAATTCAATGATTTTTTTTTTAAAAAACAGAATGAGACACTTGGTGAGTTCTTAATGGGGTATAACACTGGAAAGGAAAGTGAGAGACAATTTGGTGGGAGTCTTTGAAGACAGACTGAGATTTATGCTGACTCTTTTGAGACTCCCATAGTGTAATACTCAGTACCCTGGGTATCCATGAACACAACTTATGACAATAGTTAGTAGTTATGTATTTACCTTAAGATTTTTTTTTACTAATAAATTTAGCTTGTGTAATAATGATGACAATTTCACTTAATAGCATGAGCATATAATGACACTACCAACTGGGCCCTGGAACCTCCTCCAGTTCTTCATAGCACAGCACCTGCCAGGCAGTGTTATCCTTTACTGATGAAGGAGGAAACCGAAGCAAACAGAGCTTATGCTGTACTAGAACTCACAGCCAGCAGGTGACCAGAGAGGGAATTAGATCCAGGTGTTTGTGTCCAGACCTCATTCTTTTAAAAACTGGGCCAAGTGGTAACAGGAAAAGGAGGCCAGGATTTGGCAGCAGGCAGGAGGGTGGGTGTACTGTCAGTGTCTCGCAGGTGATGCTCCGGCAATGCCACTCCGAAGCCAGCTCCTGCCCAGGCAGGGGCATTGGAAGCAAAGTCGCCCTTCCAAGGCCATGGGGCAGGGTGTCCAGTGCATCTCCAGGATTGGGTACACACATGAGAAATGAGCCCATCCCTAACACCTCAAATCATTTTACAGAAATGGAAGTTGTTCATGTTCTGGGCCAGGCCCTGTGTACCACCAATTCTGGTGGCTACAGAACAAGGCAGAAGAAATAATAGGGGTCAGGGAGGGTTCAGATGCTCCTATGCAGGGAGCAGGATGCATCCATGTGGGGGACATAATCATGGCTTCCCTAAACCTACAAGAGTTCTCGAAGGCTCAGGCATCAGCTGCCCCTGGAGCTGGCTTGAAGTTGTCGCTCCGTGTCCCAACAGTGGACGCTTCATCTCCATGCAAAGCCAGATGACAGGTGAGTTTCTCTCCCCAAGCCACTGTCACCGGAGATACTAACTCCCACCCCACCACCACTGAAATAGAGATGGTGTACTGGAGGACACTGCGCTGGCCTTCTGGGTGTCCTGTAAGTGTCTAAGCACTGAGCCTGAGCAGTCAAAGGGTCACCAGCCGCTGCCAGCACAAGGACTTTCGGGCAAATGCTGTGTTTTCCATCTTGCCACCAAATGCCCTTGGGCAAGCTCTGGAACTGTCCTGTGACAATTTACCTGCTCTGAAAGGGAACCAGGGACAGCAGATGTACCTCATAGTGATGTTGGACCGATTCATGAGATAATGCATAGAACATGTTTAACCCTCTAGCAAATGGACACATGTGAAAAACTAGGCAGATAGCGGTTTGACTGTCAATATATGAATACAAGTTTAACTTTGACAATTGAGATCTGGACTCTGGAAACTGGTAAGCCTGGCATACACAGCTATCGCCCGTGCCCACATGGGTTTCCGCAGTAGGTAGCCACGGTGACCTCGAAGACCAGGGCCCTCTGCCCTTAAGGAGCCTGGTTTTCCCTTTCTGGCCTCCACAAGCCCTCATTTTTTGCTTCTTCACCTAATGGGAGGCCATGAGGGATGATCTTTTGGGGAAGGGAAAAGGGGGGCATCCTTAGAAAGGGGTCTTAAAGCGCTGCCTTTGTGGTACAAAGAGAAGGCCATAGGCACTCTCTCATTGACACATGCACAAAAGCTCTTGTTGTGGACACAAATAAGAAAAGTTGAACCCCTCACCCGGTGTAATTCACTTCATTTATTGACCAGAATTCTCTCCCGCAACCCCTGATTCCTTTGCATTTGCCAGCGGTTCGGAGACCCCTGGCATTCAATGTGATTTGTAATGTAAATTATATAATTGTATTTCCACATATTTTAACATCAAATGAAATGATTGACTACAGAATCGGAGCTGTCTACAGGTGGGGGTCAATTACCATCTGAATAATCACAGTGCCACACAAGAATAGCATAGCTGCTGAGCGTGACATATTTTTATCTCTATGCATTTCAATGAAGTCAGGCTGGTACATAAAAGGTTATCACCTAGGAAACATATTTTCCTAAGCACAAGTTAAACATGCAAGTGAGATCAGCAAAGATATTCAATTTAGCCAGTCAACCCTAACCTATTAATATTTTAACAAAATCCAGTGAGGATAATTTTTTTCTTTGATCCCATTTCATGTGAGCAGCCTAGAAAGGGAAGAAAAATTAAAAACAAAATAGTCAAGCATACAGAATGAGGTTATGTATTAAGTGGGCTATTTAATGTTTCTGGCATTTCATAGCCCAGGGGAAAGTGTGGATGGATTTAACAATCAAGAGCTGTGTTCCCTTGGCCACAAAGTTCGAGAAACATAAAATAATCTATACTTCCAACCTGACAAATCATACCTGACACCCAGCTTCATCTCACCGGGACTTCCGAGATCAGCATTAATCATATGTTACAGGGAGTAAAAAGAAAAGTAAATCATGCCACACTGAAAGGAAGATGGAAGGTCTTCGGGCAAGGATTTTAATCAATAATATGTGGAATGATAACCAGAAGCTATTGTTTTAATCTTCTGATATGAAAAGAAATGAATGCAAAACACAAAGCTAGCAGGAGCGGAGGTGCCATTCGTGATACCTTTCAAGACCCAAATACAGTTCGGCAGCTTAACCTTTTTTTTTTTTTTTGGATTCATGGCAATAAGCCAGCAGAGATTTTGTTTTACAAAGGCAGGAGTCAGGCTCATCCTTTAGCTTTTCGGTGATTGGCACTCTTCTAACAACACATCCTTTTCCCTCTAGCGATCCTCCCCTACTTCTAGCAGTGGATCCTGTGGTCAGAGTTCCCTGGAGTTTCAAGGGAAAAATCAGTGTCACAAAGATGAAGGATGTGATTTATTAGAGCCCAGGAAATACCACTGTGGACCTTCTTGGTTATACTTTTTTATTGCTGTGGGTTGACCTTCCCTGCCCACTTAGGTTGAAATCCTCACCTCCCAATACCTCAGAATGTGACTGCATTTGGAAACAGGTATACTGCTGATATGATCAGATGGGATGATGCCACACTAGAGCAGATCTAAGAGCCAATTGGAATGGCGAACTCATTAAAAGGAAAGGTTTGGACAGCCATGCAGGGATGCAGTGTGAAGATGAAGGCAGGGGCTTGGCAGGTAGCTCAGTGGTTCTGGGCCTGGCTCGTGTGCATGAAGCCCTGGCTTGGGTCCCCAGGACCAGAAGGAAAATAAAATATAGAAAGAGAAGAAAAAATGGAGAGAGGGAAAATGGGAGAAGAGAGAGAAAGAGATAGAGGGGAAAAGGGAGAGGAGGGGAGAGGGACAGAGACACAGAGACAGAGAAATGGAGACACAGAGATATAGAGAAACAGATAAGAGATTGGAGTGATGCTTCTATAAAACTAGGAGCACCAAAGGTTACTAATAAGCCATCAGAAACTAGAGAATATGAAAGGAGCAGACTCTTTTCTGGGCTCCTTGGAAGACAGAGTGTCCATTTCTGCTGTTCAGGCCACTCCTTGTGGAGATTTGTTATATCTGCACTAGCAAACTTTACATAGTCCCACATTGTTTATTGCCATGTACTGAGAACTTGGAAGATTTAAGCTCTTGGTGACTTTCCAGGGAATTGTGTCAAGGCAGCGGAAAGCTGAGCCACAACCACAGCTATCTACCTCCTGCAGATGTTGCCTGAGCCCCAGAATCCAGTGATACCTGAAGTTAAACTCTTGACCTTATAGTTACGTAACTTACTGGATGCCCCTCTTTTGCTTTAACTAAATATAAGTGGTTTGCTGGCATTCACAACTAAGGGAAGCCCAAGTTATTATTTATTCTGAACTCAGTCAATATGCTTTTATGATACATGGATAGACACGAAGTCCTTAGATCAAAGCACATGATCAATTTAAACCACAAGATGATCGCATTCAGTATAAGGTGGCATACCTTTTTCAATGTCTATTAATTTTTATAAATATAAATTAACAGCATATAATGCTTATATTCCTCCTGTGGAGTTGGAACATATGCA
>PVKN010012019.1:6575-21231 GCA_004027915.1 Capromys pilorides
TTAAAGTTAAAAAAAAAAAAAAAAAAAAAAATCAAGGAAACCAGCAGCTGGCGATGGAGGGCAAAGAACCTAGTGCCTTCAGAAAGCCCCACTTCTGTGGCAGTCAGAGTTCAGCTTGGTGACAGAAGTTCTGGATTTTGTGTTCCTTGCACATGTGGAAAGAGCTGCCATGGCTCGGAGAGTCAGCATGAGGAACTGTGGGGCTGGGGCAGGGCTGCGCCTTTGGGCCACGGAGCCACAGCACGGGCCCTTCCCTGGGTACCACCCTGCACCTGAGCACCCACCCTGGAGCCGGAGCCAGTATCTCTCCTTCTTCTGTCCTTGTCCTTTTCCTTCCCCCGCCCCCCCACAACACCAGGTGCTGAACCTCAGGGACGCTAGGCGCACTCCACCGCTGAGCATCCTGGGGCCCTTTGGATCTTATCTTGAGCTAGCCTCTCAGTGACATGCTCAGACTGGGCTCAAACTCGTGATCCTCTGGCTTTCGCCTTTTCTCTTAAACTGTATCTCAGGTATAAGCTCTTCTATGAAATTTTCCTTTCATCAACTGTATATTTTATATCTGAGATCTTTGATTGTCTTCATTTTTATATCTTTGTTTCCCTACGTTATTTACTTTGTCACATAATTTAAAACACGTTACTGTTACCTTCTTTGTTACTTTTCACTTTCTTTGCTTAAACATACTGATTTTAAACTCGCTTTCAGGTTTCTCTATGTTCTGGAATCCTCTTTGGAGCAACTTCGTTTCCCAATGGACCTCTCAGGCCTTTGTTTCAAGGGTTAGTTTTCCTCACACGTTCTGGGACCTTCCTTTGCAGGCTCATTGTGAGTGGTGGCTTGCCCTTTGTCTGTCTCTTCCTCCTCTTTTGCATTTGACCTCCTGTTGAGCAGCTTTGCTAGGGTTCTGGATCCTGTGTCTTGGTTGCCTGGGCCCTGGGTTGGAGATAGCAGCATTTTATGGGCTTTTCTAGCTAAACCAGAACATACAGAAGCAGTCTAGGCTATTTTTCCACTCATTACAGAGGCAGAGAAGCCCCAGCCCAGCCTCTGCCTTTAGAGTCTGAGTGTAGCTTTTGGCCTATGTTGAGGGCTCACCACTGCGGTTGGTAGCTTGTCTAACCAGGTTCAGGTCTGCAGAGTAGTTTCCTCGGCCCTGAGCTTCGGAGCTCTGTCTTTCTAACGTGCTCATCTTACACTGGAGGACAGGAAGGGCTCCAATGGCAAACCCCTGATTCCATGTTGATACCAAGTTCTGGGCACAGTTTTAAATCTTTGTGAGAAGACGTATAAAAAGGAAGTCCTCGTGCTTCTGTCCTTCTGGGAGTTCTGGGACATGGCAGTCCCCAAGAATTGCTGGAAAATACCAGCAAATGCTTGGTTTAGAGGAGGGAAGAGAGGAGGTATGGGACTGAAACATCGAAGCAGAATCACAGAAACTTCACTGCAGAAAGAGACACTGCGCCCCTCCCAGTCTCACCCTCCACTCTTCCGAGATTCTATCTACAACATCACGTATGAAGAACACGTCCAGAGAGGAAGAACCCCAGCCCTCAACACAGCCTTTATTTCTTGAACCTCTGCACAGTTTTGTTGTTCCCTTCACAACCTGAAGTTTGTCTTCCTGTTGCTTCTTCCCTGTCGTCCTTCGGAGTCACATGGAAAAGCTCAGTCACTCTTCCACCGGGCACACGCGAGTGCTCAGCCACGGCTCGCTATGATGACATCTCTACACTGTTAGCCCAGCCATGCTCCCTGCGCCCTGCGAGCCCTGTTGACTCACATCTTATCCCCAGGCGTGATGGGGTCTGGCCGTCTGCTTCTACCACCGGAATCTCTGGTGGTGGCGCAATGCAGTGGTTAGGTTCCTCAGGACAGAAGGAGGCCGGCCGTATAGTGGTCCCTTCTGCCCAGCCAGCGGCGGGAGCTCCTTGCCCACTGCGGCACAGGCTGCTAAAGCCACTGGCAGACTCATTTTAGGCTTTTCCCCTGACACCACCAGTGCAGGCGTGGATGCTGGGCTTTCAGGAAGGGTCCATCCGCTCTGCAGGAAGCAGAGCCTGAGTAGGCAGGACCAGAGGAGGTGACGGAGCACTGTGCGTGGTGCAGGCAAGGGTGACCCTGGAACCTGACTTCCGGCCTTGGGGCTGAGTTGGGCTGAGGTGGGTCATAGGAAAACTAGTCCCAGGAGTGAGTGTGGACTGCAGGCTGGGCCGGTATGAGATACTCCTGGTCCATCCTTCTCCTCCAGAGAAGAAATCAGCCAACCAACCACGCACGACTTTAAGCACCACCACCCCGGGCATACTTGGATGTAATCATGCCACTCTGACCAACAGGTTGTGTGCGTGTGTACCTGTAAGTATTTATGCTTATCATATGTCAATTTAAGAATCACACTGTAGTTGGGAAGTTTTGTGGATTTGCAATCAGATGTCTTGCACATTTAACCCCCATCACTGTCACGTGACTTTGGCATGTCTTATGACCTTCAATAATTTTTCTTTTTGCACGATGCTGAGGACCAAACACATGGCTTTGACACTGTGCTATATCTCAATCCCTGTCTTATTCTATGTTTTCATACAGAATCCCACTAAGTTATCTAGGCTGCTCTTGAACTTGTGATCCTTCTGCCTTAGTCTCCCAGAGTGCTGAGATTATAAGGATGTACAACCACGCTCAGCTTTTTTCCTTTTGGGGTGTTTAATCCCCATATGTGTGAAAGAGACCTAATAATGCGCGCATGCAGCATTTTTCAAGGTTGTCCTAAGTGTGAACGCTTTCACATCAGAAACTCGCTTGGCTCAGTGTTGACCGCACTGGCGATGGACGCTTAGGCGATACTCTTTTCCCCTTGTGCCCTTTCATCTTCCCCATCTTCTCTGGAGAGGATCGTGCTTATCTCACAGCATTCTTAGAGCCACATGAGACCATCTCTAAATCCTGAAGAGTGTCCTTTGGTCACTAGCAGGCTATTAGTCAGCGAGGAATGTATTAAGTGACCTTTGCAGGGGCCAGGGACATTGGCTGTGTGTTTTCAAAGAGGGCCCAAAGCTGGTGACTGCCCCTGTTCTCCAGAGCCAGTGAGAAGCATTCGCCTACAAATGAGGGGTCCAAGAGGGAACCAAGCGGGTGAGCAGGCGGGCTCAGCCGTGAGGCCCTTTGTCACGCATTCGTTCTGTGAAGTGCAGTGTGTGTACCGAGGACATTATGTTCACCTCAGCAGTTAGTTTGTATGTGACTGGGAATTTAAGTTCCACAGGTTTGGTCTTCACTGGATCATGATCTGCAGAAAAGACATTTCTCATTTATTGTTTGGATTTTAGAAGGAAGGAAGGAAGCAACCAGGCAGGCAGGCAGGCCATTTTAGAAGATCTCAAAGAAACTCCCTAAGTGCAGTTGGCTTTTCATAGTTATAATATGACAGTTATCAGGGTCAATAAAAAATCTCAAAGCCAGACTCGAGTGTAATGAGAAGATGCAGGGTCTCCATAGACTAGAAGTTTTGGGGCCGGTGGGTAGGGGGTCAGGGGTCTTCGCAGACTCCTGTGCTGGGAGCGCTTTGGCTCTAGATGCCAGGCTGTGCTTGTCGCAGGCAAAAGTGCTGGGTGATGCCCTTTCAGCAGGGCGGAGGTGCCGGGCTGCTTATTGCATTTGCAGATTTGCAATCCGATGTGCGTGTTTTATAAACGGAGTGAGCGCCTTGTGTTTCTGATTGATGGGCCATCAGTCGCGCAGTTGTTGGGCAGTGATTGATTTTCCAACCCCGCTGCTCCAGCTGTGCCACAGATGCTCCTCAGCTGCAGTCTGAGGGCTGGTGCTGTGAGCTGCGGAGAAGACCCTGATTAGAATGATCCCTGAGAAATCACCCATCGTGATGACCAGCAGCCATTCATGGAGGGCTTTGGTCGGGGCGCTAAACTACAAGCGCCCCCTGGTAATGGGCCTTCCCAACTGGATCGGTGCCATCTCAGAACTCACAGTGAACCAGATGAGACTGGGCTGAAGCTGGCTCTGGCAGCATGCTGAGTGAAAAGTCGCCCTTTAAAATATCTTGTTTTAAAATCCAAGATTTTAGCACATGCTCCTTTTAAAGGTCTTAAAACACACAGCAAGGTAAAAAGAAGGCAGTGAAGGTCAACCAACCACCTTCTCACCATGTGCGGTGAATATTTTGATGTATTTTTACCTTGGTTATTTTATGCGATGGGAGCTTGACACACACACACATCTCTTCGAAGTTGGGATTGCACTTTAAGCATAACCTCATGTCATGCTTTTTACCACTATGATTGAGAACGCAGCTTAGGCCTCTGAGAAACAATAAAAATTTTGAGCAAGCAAATGGCATGCACTTCACAGTACCTGGAGAGAGAACTCTTTCACAGCCATGGCAGATATTCAGGACTGGCTTACAGTACAGCTCCACCTTGGCATTGACTTGTGCTAGGGACCAAGCCTATAAAACAGTGATGGCGGTCCCTGTCTCACCCATCTATCTCAAGGGCTGTGCAGTGCCACGCCAGGTACACAGTGGAGACGAGAGTGTCCTAAGGGAAAACACTACTACCATGGCTTAAGGAAGGAATGTTTCCCGGGCATGTGAGGTCCGCACCTTTGCATGAAGTCTGGTGAGCTGGAAGTAGCCCTCGTTCAGCAGAGCAGGCCAGGGGTGCCATCCGTGTTCGGCCCTGCCTTGGGGGCTTTCTTGCAGAGCAAGCGGGCTGGTGAGCGCCTTGCCTGCCTGCAGGTAGGATTCCAACCGCAGGTTCCCCGGAGGTCTCTTCAAGAGTTATACAGGATTCTTCTAGCCACTCAGGAGGCTGTTCCTCATGGTCCTTCCCACGCTGCAGCCCACAGGAGTGACTTGGGGGCTGTATATTCTCATCTGTCTGTTGGCAGAGCCAACCAGCTCAACACCCTTGGGCTTGGAGGGAGGGCTGACCACACACACACACACACACACACACACACACACACACACACAGGTAGACACAGCCTGTCAGGGCAGCATAGAGATGGCAAGGAGGCTCACGAGGCCACTCCATCTTGGGGCCCTGGAGAGCCCAGTGGGTCGGCTGAGGCTGATAGCTCCGTGGAGTATGTCTGTGGCCCAGGAACTGAACTCTGACCCACACCAGCTGGCCCTACTGTGGCACATCCACTACTGCCACTTTACCTTCAGTGCCCTCTTTTGAAGAGACACAGTACATTTAGGGGCTTTTTAAATTCTGAGTTTCTTTTCTGATTCCAGGAAGGGCAGCTAAACTCTTAGGAACTGCACCTCTTGCACTGTGAGGCTGCAGTGCCTGGGTAAGTCTGGTGGGCAGGGTACACAGAGGGCAGCGTGTGAGCAGGGAAGAGGCAGGCTGCCCGCCACCAACGCCTGATAACACAGATGAGGACGTCACTTCGCCATGCTGTGAAGTCAGTGAGCGCCAGGGGGAGAAGGAAAGCTCCACCTTCTGGAACCATGTGTACCGCCCATGCACGTGGCAGCAAGGCTTCTGCCCAAGGGGAGAGCATGTAGAGGGGCTGTGGGAAGGAACGGCAGGCCCGCCAAGCCTCAGAAACACTAAGGGGCCAGCTGAAGGCTGCCCCGGCCTCTAGCCCCACTCCCTGGCCTGGCAGCCTGCCTGGGCCTGCGGACCCTGAGCTCCAGGCACTCTGGCGGAGCAGAGTGTGCACAGGTGCAGGTGGGGCTGACAAAGGCCCTAACCCCATGGCCTCCCGGAGCCTGGCAGCCTTTGAAGCACACAGCCTGGATTATTTAATATAAAGGAACAGTGCAACTCAACCCATCAGAGACATAAATTTCCAGGTGTTTTAAATTTGTTTTCCCCCATCAGAATGGTAAATGGTGGATAGTAAAATTCAGCACCAAGTCGAGGCTGTCAGAGCAGCCCGGCCTTGGGCTGTGCACCACTGGGCCACTCTGGGGTGGGTCTGGTGGCCCGGGTGGCGGGCGGTTCCCCAGAGCTGGCCTTGGTGCAGGGTGTCCCCTGGATGTACATCTCCAACATCTAACGAAGTTCAGCGGGGCTGCTGGGGCTCAGTTTCTGGAAGGTTCTCGGGGCACCTCCATCTTTTGTCTTGAAGAATCCCTTCCCAGACAGCTGTGCCGAGCAACATGCCCTCCCACCCCACGCTGTTAATTGAGGTGTGAGCGCCCATAACCCCCATAACGAGGCTTCTGCTGCCCTTGCCAAGTTCAATTACGGGCGCATCTGCTTTCTGATTTTTCCAAGATGGCTTGACTGTTTTTAAACAACCAAGTACAAAGGCATGGAGTGCACAGTAGCTTTTTACAGAAGGCAAGAGGCTCCAACTGCTTTTTCCAGGCTCCTTTTTTTGTTTTTGAAATGTGTCAGAATCCACAGAGCGGCCACCGCTAGGGACAGATACCACTCAGAGCAGTTCTGGAGAAGTCCAATCCTCAGTTCCACTCCCCTTTTCTCCTCCAAGGAATAAAGGATGCTTTTTTGAGGCCTGATCTCCTGCCTGCCTCTCAGAACCCTACTGCGTGATCTGTCACTTGTAATGGAGAAATCACTTTCCACTTATTTCTCAAAACAGGAAGCACAGATTTAGAGAAGGTGGAAATCCCAGAACTTAGTGTAGTGTGGGGGATGAAAGTGGGGAGGGCTGCTGTGCCTGGCCAAGGTGACTGTCCTCTGCTTGCTGAGGGGCAGCCCTGGGTTTGGGGGAAGGGAAACCCCTAGCTTTGCTCTGAGTGGTGTACTCCACCGGCCCAGCATTGTGTGAGAACATTTATAGGTTGGTGGGAAACGGGCCAAGGAACTAGTACACACAGAGGTCAGGCCCACGGGGTCACCCGTCCTCACAAGAGCACACGCCACTTAGCGTACTGTGGGAAGGCACAGTGCGTAAAGTTTTGTGCGGATGGTGACTAGAGCAGACATAGGGGTTTGGACTCTGGAGGTGGGAAGCTAGGGCCATGATAAGTCTTTTCTGACTTATATAGACAAGAGGAGGCTCCCTGGCGGAGCCTAGGGCTGGGGCAGGCAGAGAGACGAGTGTGTGGGAGAAGTGAGGAGGAGAAGGAGGAGGAGGAGGAGGAGGAGGAGGCGGGTGGTGTGCATTTGGAGGAGGGAGATGTGAGAACAGAGAGGGAGCCGCTGTGGAGAGCAGACTCAGCGGGCAGGCAGGCCCGAGGGGTCCTCAGAAAGCTGTCCTCCTGCCATTGGATTTTCAGCCTGGAGTTGCTTCCTGGGGACATTTCCTTAAGAGCAAGCCGTCAGCTTCTCCACCTTATTCCTGGAAACAGGAGGCCGTAATTAGCAAATCAGTTAGGACCCAGTGAGCTATTGGATTGTGAAGAAGAAGACAAACCCGAGGCTGAGTGTGGGAAAGGCTGACCGGAAGGGCAGACGCAGAGCGCTGCCCTGTGTGGCCCTACCTACGCGGGAAGCAGCAGCCCCTCTCCGCTGATGACAGAAACGACCATAATCAACCAAAGAGGCCACAAGTCAAACAAATAATTTGGTTGACAAATAGGAGTAAAAACAAGACCCTGATGAATGAATTTCCTAATAGTTCTCTGTTTATTGACATTAGCTCAGTGTGGTCATTAGGCCTGACATCGCTCATATATATTATATGGTATAACTTCTTCCACTCACTCGGAGACGGTTTTTTCCTAGATGTTTTGTGTCTCTAAGACTTGTTTCCCTGACTGGAAGGGGAGACCCTGTTCTCAGAAACTGTGACGTGCTCACTGAATGGAGAGTGAGGGCACGAAACTTTCTATGAATGGTGAGTGGAAAAGTAAGAGCCCCAGAAGAACCAGCAGTGTGGGAACAGGTGTCCCCAGGCACTGGGCTGGGAGTCAGGGGCCAGAGGCAATCCACCGTGACCTTCGCTGCCCTTTACCCTGGTCTCTTCCCCCCTTGCTGGACTTGTATTTCAACTACTTCATCTTTTTTTTTTTCTATATTTTAGGACAGGGTCTATAGGGTCTCACTACATAGACTGGACTCTTAGTGATTCTCCTGTTTTCAGCCTCCCCACAGCTGGGGTTACAGGTGCGCACCACCATGCCCAGTCTCCATCGCTGACTCAGCGCGCCCCCTCGGCCGGGGCCAGCATGGCAGGCCAGAGATCGAATCCCGGCCGCTGTGCTCTGCCTAAGCAAGCGCTGTAGTTTGCTGAGCTATCAGGCCAGCCCTCCTCCGTCTTTTGAGGGAAGCAGTCATCGGACCTGTCTTTTGAGTCGGTGGATGCGAAAGCATACTAAATAAAGTGAGGATGTCCCACAAGGGCAGGAGCTCTCCTGCGGCCTCTTGTCTTTATGTTTTTGAGGTTTTGGCCATTGTCTCTGTCCCAAGACAGGCTTGTCCAGGGAAGGTGCCCGTGAGCCTGCAGGAAACCATCAATGCCTGTGGTTAGTAGGAACCCATTGTCCTTGTCCTCGTGGTCCTAGATCCACATTCCTGCGTGGGGCAGCTTTGTCTGCAGCTTTAGCAATGGGGGTAAAAGCAAAGGCAGGAGGGTTGAAGCTGTAAATGCCAGCTGTATTTTTATTGGTCATCTGCAACTTCAAAGGTTTCCCTTCTTTAAACGAGGCCCATGCAGGTATCCAGTCAGCTCTCGGAGCTCCTGGCCTTGATGCCTTATTGATTTTCAATGTGGCTTGACTCCCAGGTGGGCAGACTTCAAACATTTGTATTTTTTTTTTTCCCCGCTGTCCTGTTTCCACCCATGTTGGTTTCCATCTCCTGCAAGGTTCTGGGTAGGTTGGAGGACAGTTTTTCCTTCTTTGGCTTCTCTCACTTTTTCCCTGGATGAGATTTCAGACAGCCATGGACAGGACCACTTTGGCTGGTTGGTGTCCTGTGGGGTTTGCGTGGAGCTGTATCAGATGTTAACAAGCATGAGAGAGACGATGCCGTCCTGGTTGTCAAGGAGTCCACATGCCACGTATTCTACATGTGGCCACTGTGGCGTGGACAGCAGAAGACTGTGGAGTGAGCAACTCATGCACTGCCCCGCTCGGCACACGCTGTTCAGAAGCGACCTCAGCCTAGCAAGGGTTTCTTGGGCTCCCGCGTGCCTAGCCCTGGGAGGTCAGGCATTCGCTAAACGCCTACGGCAGCCGTGTACTCCGCTCTGTTCATGCTCACTGGTGATTTAACTTGAGCTTCATGAGTCGTCTCTACGGCCTAATGAGGCAGGTTACTCTTAGCTCACCTCTGCATGACCACAGTGGGTTGCAGGTCCTCCTAACTTATCCAAGAGCAGAATGGGAGCGGGGCAGCCTGGCACTGCACAGGCTGGGCTACACAGGCTAGGCTGGGGATGTGTCAGCGGGCCTATTTGTGCTCTGGGGGAAGGAAAAGAGGAAGAGGGGGAGACAGAGAGCAAGAGCGAGAGTGAGAGAGTGAGAGAGAGACAGAGACATACAGACAGACACAGACACGTAGAAACAGAGATACACTGAAAGACAGAGACGCAGAGAGACAAGAAGAGACAGAAGAGTAGAAGAAAATGAAAAAAGAAGGAAGAAAGGACGAAAGAAAGAAAGAGGAAAGAAAGAAAGTGAAAGAAAGAAAGACCGAAGCATATTCTCTTGTTTACGGCAGATAACTGGTCCTCCTGTGGAGGGGATAAACAAGATGAAGCATCTCTGTGGCTACAGTACTAAATATTTCCACACACTTCCTGGGCCCTGAGGCCCGCTCAAGCGCTTCGTCAGCACTGACTAATCCCCACGAGGGAGCCGAAGCACAGAGGCACTGGGTTATGCCCCCGGAACAGCACAGCTGGGAAATGTCAGCGTTAGATTTCAGGCCTGCCAGAGAAAGACAGGGCAGTGTGGGTGGAGAGGTGCTTCTGCGAGACTCGGTCACCTCTTCGCGCCTACTTGACCTCTTCAAGCCTCGGAAGAGCTGCTGTGAGGCGGTGGCTGGACCTTGTGTCGCCTTCTTTGATAGATGAGGCAGAGAGATGCCAAGAGGTGGTGACCCAGCCACACCCTGGCCTCCCCTCTGGCAGCTGCAGCGGCTATTTGCAGGGGGAGCCTTCATTGGGTCCATGAGCAGATGCTTGGTCGGAAGTGTCCTCTCACACACGCGCACATACAAGTCTGTAGAAACAGTCTCCTAAACAGGCAGCTCCTCGCCATGTGCCGTGGTCACAGGGTGATTTCTGTGGATATGAAAGACTGAAGGAAGACAGGTGGAGGGGAGGCCGGGTCGAGGGCTCCAGGGTGCTCCCAGTGCCCTGAACCAGGGAGGCCTTGTGCTTGCAGTCTGCCTGGCCTGGCCATGCAGAGGGAGAGGCCTTTGAAGTCACAGATCACCCATAAAATTGCAGCTGGCACCGGGAGTGTGCAGGGCCCAGGCATGAGATTTCACTCTGCATGGGGCTCAGTCAGCACCCACAGGGCTTGGAATGTGCCCTGGTGTCCCTCTTTCCCCTGCAGAGAGCCACAAGGAGGCCTCAGACCTTGGCTACTGTGTCACCCAATCAATCAAGGCTCCAGCCAGGGTCCTTCGTCACCACAGGGCGGCGAGAGGAGCAGCTTACAGTGGAGGTGTGGACCCAGGAGGGAGCCACAGGTCGCGGGCTGCAGGCTGTGGGCAGCCACACTGCAGCAGACACACGGCCAGCAGGAGGGTTAGGGGACGGGGGAGCAGTGACAGCCAGAGAAGTCGCGGGGAGGGTTCGCCTGTGTTGGCCCTGTTGGTGGGCTCAAGGGGATACTCTCCTTCCTCCCTTTCCCTCTCTCTTCCTTTATTCTTTCCCTCCTTTGCTTGTAGACCTCACACTGCTGTTTGTTTCTTGTCTAGAGCTAAGAGTGGCCAGGTTGCTCCTCCAAGGGAAACCGAGTGTCCTTGCCAGTGGACCTTTGGGATTAAAACCTGAAGGAAGAGGGTCAATGACGAGGGAACCCGCTGGGCACCGTTGTGGCCCTCCCGCAGGACAGAGCAGAGGCGTCATACCTGCCCTTGTCCAGAATCTCCCTAGGGCCACTGCCTCCTTCCATCCACTCTTGGATGCAGTTGTCCGTTGGGTTCTTGGCGGGTGTCTGGTGATGAGGGAATTGACCCCTTTTAAGGGTGGGAAGCGGGAGGACCCAGGATTGGGTTGAGTAGGAAGAACTAGGGGCAGGAAATCAAAGCCAGGGTGGGGAGCTGAGGTAGAAGGCACGCGCACGTGTGGCGAGGGGGAGGAGGTGAGAGGCAGAGAGGCGAGGGGAGGCAGGAGACGCTGGGAATGCGTGCGTGGCCGGGGTCCTCACTGCGTTGCAGCCTCAGGCCACAAGCCACTGTCCCCCTTGCACACAGGTGCCGAATGGGGGAACTGATTCAGCTTCTGATTGAGGAACAGGAGCCTCTTGGGGGTGGTGGGGCCGCAGGTGGCAGGAGAGGCTGTGTGGCAGGAGACTTTTGTGGTGGCCCTGCACTTGGGCCACCCTGAAGACAGCTTGTTCCTCTGCCACTAGAGTTTTAGGAGCTTTTCCTGACCTGGGAGTGATGATGTTTGTTGGACTTAGCTCTTTCACCTTTATAAAACTATGGTCACCACAGCCATCATTTATCTTAGAAATTTATCTTCCCTTAGCTGTAACACAGAAGAGCTCTTGGCTCTGAGATACCCACAGGAAGAGGGAAGGGGATGAGGCCAAGGGTCCCCAGATCAGACACCCCGATATGGCTGGTGTCTTTCTGGTGGGGCCGATGCACCTGACTGACCACACTCTGTCTGGATGGACGGAAGTGGGGGAATGGGGTAGGGACAGTATTCTACTTGATCTGGACTGATCATCACATAAGCCTTAGACACCTCACTGGGATGTAAGAAAGAATCGATGGGCCTACCTGCTGGGTGTAGACACCTGAAAACATGATATAATTAACCTAACTAAGCCCGGGTCCACTTTGCAGCAATTCCTGAGAAAAGCAATTAAATGTGGAGAAAGCTCCCCACAGAGACACAGAACAAAAAATTATGAAGTATGACTGATCTGGTAATGAGGTTGGCATCTTAAAAACTAGGCTTATAAGATGTTCACAGCCTAGTGAGGCTGGTACCCTTCAAAGGCAAGGGCAGCGTTCTCTGGCCTGTGCACGTTTTGCTACAAACTCTGCCTCCCTCTAAAAAGAATCGAAGGTACCAATAAGCGAAACTTAGCTATTGTCGGGTGAGTCACCTCCAGCGTGTGTGGCAGGACACCTGGTCCAGCCGTGTCCGACTGTCAGCTGCCTGAGGTTGTGGCGAGAGGGGATATGGTGGGAAAGGCTGGAATTGTTGCTGTGGATGGAGTTGTGTCTTGTTGCATTCCCTAAATCTTCCAAGAGGGAAGGGAATTCAGGCTAGCGTCAGCACTTCTCCCAGCGCCGAAGGGAGGGAGGGAGGGAGGGCGGCTCTGTGCTGCTCTCTTGCCTGCAGTCTCTGGGCTGAACCAAGCGGGATTCAGTCATTTGGAACCTTGCTGGTTGAGAAGGCCAACGCCGTACTCCTGCTCCTGTCCCTGAAGCCGAGGTGAGCAGAGCGGCCGCTGACTTAGCGGAAGCTGCGATTCCTGCTCTGCCCGCTGTGGTGGACGTCTCCTGGGAGCCGCCTTGCCATGTGAGCCCGTGACTTGAGATGGCCTCATGCAGTAGCTTCTGAGCTGGGCATGCTGGCCGAGTCGCACCAGTCAGTACGTGAAGGGACCGTAGGAATATGTAAGAGCGTCACCCCTAGTTTGTAAACACTGTGTGACCGGAAGCAAAAATAGTTCCAAAGTACTTAAAGATCTTGTTTGGTCAAAGAAACCCGAACTCTGGCCTGCACGATCCTACTGGACCCTTAAGTCCATCCCTGGGCACTCAGCCTTGCATGGGAGGAGGCTTTCCCGGGGCTCCAGGGTCCTCCCACAGGTGATGCCCTCCTGGGACCATTTGGGGGATCCATCCAGCACGCACAGTGAGCAGAGAGAACGCGGGCCCCCAGGGCACGACAGCTTTGGGGTAGTGGTTTCTGAAGCAGTCTCCCCGTGTCAAGAGTAATACACGGTTAGACACAAGCATCTGTGTGTCCCAGTTTTGCCTCAGCCCTGCCTGTCCCCACGCCCCATTTTATGATTTTAGTGTAAGGAGCTTTTCCTTAAGAACATCGGCTTAGTGTGTCTTTCTCTCTTTGGTTTGAAATCGGACTACACTGCATCTACAATTTTGCATTCTGCTTTTAAAATTTATCAATGGACTATGAATATCTTCTCTTTCTTAAATGTTCTTCGCTGAGGTTTTAGCGGCCACATAGCATTCCACTGTGTGGAACTCGTGAAGCTGGATATTTAGATTATTATTTTTCCTATCTCAGGATAAATTCCTTCAAATGGAAATCCTGGGCCACAGGACACAGACATTTTGTGATTCATTCCAGACTCCCTGCTCGGGTCCAGCCTAACCGGCTGCACTTCCTCTGGCCGGGTTTCCGAGGGCTGTTTCCCCGCCCTCTCCTTCGCTGCTCTCACTCATCCTCAAACTGGTCATGAGGTGGTCTCAGGCCACCGCTTCAGCACAGTGGAGCTGTTGCTTGAGCTTCACCATTTTTGGGTCTTTGTTTTGCTTTTTAAAAATCTGTCCTCTGGCCATCTTGTCATTCCCACACAGAAGGCCTTCCTTTGATCATCTTGCTGAACTGCGCAGGAGCCTGAGGGTAACTCTGAGGGACATCTCTACCTCTGTACCCCATGGGTACCTGTGTGTGCCAATCCTAGCTCAGTCGGTGGTGGCACACCCACGGCATGTGTGCCACAGCTCCAGTGTGTTGCAATCGAAAGCTCTAGAAAGTTCCCCATTACTGTCTTAGCTGCTCCCTTGGATCAGATACAGGAAGAGGGGATGCTTAGGACCTGAGCACATGGGGAAGCGGCGTCACCCCGTGGCCAGTGTTCGTGTGCTGACAGAGAGCGGCTGCCACACCTCCCCTGGTGCAAAAGAATTCCTGGTGACCTGCCGTTACCACCAGTAGAGTTTTGTTTTGTTTTTATGTATTTAATATAAAGTCTACAGGGTTTCGCTACACAGATCAGACTTGTAGTGATTCTCCTGTTTTCAGCCTTTCAAGTGCTGGGATTAAAAGCCTGTGCCACCATGCCCAGTCTCAGTCACCATCTCAGTGCACCCTGGGGGGCAGGGCCAGTGTGGCATGCCGGGGATTGAACCCTGACCCCTGCATCTGCCTAAGCAGGTGCTTTAATCTGCTGAGCTATCTGGCCAGCCTTACCACCAGTAGAGATTTTCCACTGTAAATGTAGTCATTGCACATGTTTTAAAAAGGGAAAGAATGAAAAAAAAGAAAAAAAAAAAGAAAGTCATTTATAACCTCCAGGGAAAAACAATCCATTGTTCACATTTTGGAAAAACATGTTGAGAATTTTCTCAGAATTCAGACAATACAAATACATAATTCGCTTTAAAAATGATCGTAGAGGGGCCGGCGAGATGGTTCAGTGGTCTAAAGCGCCTGCTTAGGAGGGCTCAGGCAACTGCGGGGACTGCAGTTCGATCCCCGGCACCACATGCTGCGCCAGCGCCACCACCAGGGCAGGCTGAGCCAGCCACAAAATGAATAAATAAAGAAACAAACACAACAAGCAAACAAACAAATAAATAAATAAATAAATAAATAAATAAATAAA
>PVKN010012020.1:0-21131 GCA_004027915.1 Capromys pilorides
ACAGCAATGTGCAATGTATTATTATAACTGTCCTACTAACCTGCTTTGAAACTATCTAGCTATTTCTCATTAAAATTAATAAAATTGAAAAGTAAATAAATACAATGTTCTCTTTCCACAAAGTGTAAGTGGGAACTGAGAGTCAGTGGGTTACAAAATAGTAAATCCACTTCACCCAAAGGGAAAATAAGTTAACCGCTTTTAAATTTATTGTGAGGCTGGGGAGATAGTTCAGTGGCTTAAGTGTCTGCCTGGCAACGCAAGGTCCTGAGTCCAATCCTCAGTACTAAACAAATAAATTTATTCTGAGAAAAACAGGAACTGAGGCTCTTTCTGGATAAGCCCAGTTTCCTAAGTATCATAAATGCAGAAATTTTTAGTCACTCGAATTTCTGTGCTAGTTTTTTTTCAAATATTTGCATACATTAAAATGTGTTTGTAAACTACACTAGAAATATTTTGTTTCTTGATTTGGGCAAGCTACACAAGGGTGCTAATGGTAATTTTACTGTATGCTTGTGGCTTTTGTGAATGATGTATTTAAAAGGTCACAGTGGTGGGTGTGGAGGCCCGTGACTGTCATCCCAGGGCTCTGGAGGCAGGAGCACTATAAGCTGCAACCCCGTCTGAGCAACTCAGGAACTTGGCAAGACCCTGTCTCATAATTAAAATTTCAGGGCCAGCCAGATAGCTCAGATAGCAGCTAGCAAGGTTTCCTCACCGGGTGTGCTGTGCGTGGTGATGCACATCTGTAATCCCAGCACTTGGGAGACTGAGAACAGGGCAGTCACTGAGTCTGATCTATGTAGTGAGACCCTGTAGGCCCTGTAGACCCTGTACCAAATACAAAAAAAAAAAAAAACTAAATTTTTGAAAGGACTGGGGATATGGTTCAGTGCATAGTTTTCCAAGGCTGAACCCCCATAGCAGCTCCGGCATTTCTGAACACTTAATTTTACTAAGATGTTATTTTCATCATGGATTAAAAAACTAATTGGTAATATTTATAAACCAAGAATTATATTTTCCACTTTAAATAGATTATTATTTTGTTACTTTAAAAATAGTAAAAGCCGGATGTGGTGGTGCATGCCTGTAATCCCAGCACTTGGGAGGCTGAGGCAGGAGGATCAGTGCAAGTTGGAGACCAGCCTGGGCTACAAAGTGAGCTCAAGGCCAGCCTGAACTGCATAGTGAGACCCTGTCTCAAAAAGACAAAAAAAAAAAAAAAAGGGCTGGGGAGATAGCTCCACGGCAAAAGTGCCTGCCTGGCAAGTGCAAGGTCATGAGTTTGAACCCCAGTCCCGCCAAAGACAAAAACCAAACAAACAAACAAAAAAAGACAACTAGGAATGAGGGAGGGTAACAGGACAGAGAGGGGGATAATGTCTCTACAATTCACCTAAACTAGTAAAATTATGATATCAGTGAACCGTGATAAGTTATACCACTCAAATCTATACAATACAAAGGTTATATGAAATAATACTTAGGCTATACAGAGAGGTATACTAAAAAACGAGAAGTCAAAATGGAATTCTAAAACAAACAATAGCAAAGATGTCCCTCAATATAAAACGAAGCTAGGATTGTGGGTAATCTTAGCACTTGGGAGGCTGAGGCAGGAGGGTTGCTGTGAGCTCAAGGGCAATCAGGGCTACATAATGAGTTCCCAGTTGGTCTGAACTGCACAGGGAGATCCTGTTTCAAAAATAAATAAATAAAACTGTAATAAATAAAATAAAATTGATATCGTTTTGTTACATTCTTAAGTAAACTTTGTTTTTAAAACTAAGATTTAAAGGCAAATGATATTGTTAATTTAAATGTACAGTTTGATACAACAATAAATATCTGGTAAGTTATAGGTAGAAGCAGAAAGTACGATGAGGAGGGGATTAGCAGCTCAGTAAAGAAGCAAAGATGAGCGAGCCCACGAGGCAGCTCAGAGGTTTAAAGCAGGCGCAGGGGATCGGACTGTGGTTGGATCACCTGCACCACATGCTGCACCAGCCCCAGCTGAGCCAGCCAGAGAGAGAGAGAGGGCAAAGACCAGGTTAGGCTGTCGCTCAGTGAAACTCTGTACCCAGGACACAAGAGGCTGCGAGTTTAATGCTCAGCATTGTCAAAAAACAAAGGCAACTGTGCTTTAAGAAGAAAAGACATTTGGGAGGCTGAGGCAGGAGGATCGGTGCGAGTTCGAAACCAGCCTGGGCTACAAAAGTGAGATCAAGGCCAGCCTGAACTGCATAGCCAGACCCTACCCTATCTCAAAACAATAACAAACAAACAAAAAAAGTTTTCAGACCTAAAACCAAAGAAGAAAAGACAATTTTTCAAAAAGTTGTACACAAAGACAATCCAGTTCATTAGGAGACATCCGGTCTTCGTGTTTTAAGCCCTCGCACCCTTCCACTTCGTCCTCGGCCTGCAGCCTTAACATGACGATTGGGTATTATGCCCCAAATTCAACCAAGAATTGTGTATGCTCATTTTTAAAAGATTCAGCTATAACTAGGCTTTTTATGACTACAAGCATTTTTCTATAGCTTGTAATGATGAATCCAATTTTTAATTTTTGGTGACAGATAAACAACTTGTTACGTTCATATGAATCAAGTGTTCCACTTAAATAAAACTTTATGCACAGTGGCAGGAGCGCAATCCCTGGCATGGTGCCAGCCCCGCCCCCCGGGGCACACTCAGATGGGGATTGAGACTGGGCGTGGTGACGCACGCCTCCAATTTGTATAGTGAGACCCTGTAGACCCTGTACTAAATACATCAGAAAAAACTTTCTGGCCTCATGCTTCCTGCTGCTTCTGTCACCGGTCCTTCTCTCCTCTGACTAGGCTGGGCGCAGGGACATCAGCGCTTTTGACCGGGCTTCTGAAGAGCTTGCATTCAGGAGCTTGGGGAGCACCTCTTGGAAGCCGGCTATCATGGTATCAAAAACCCGGGCCTGCTTCTGGAAGATGAGGTTTTATGTTAGGAAAGTCCCAGAAGCCATCCTGACCTCCTGGTCCCAGCTGAGCTTCCGGATGAAGACAGCTGTGCAAGGGGCCTTAGCTATACCTGATGGAGAATCATGAAACGTGATGAATTTGGGCGCCAGCTTGCTACTGTTACGAACAGTAACAAGACAGACTTATAAAGCCCATTTATTCTTTTTATTTTTGGCAAGGCAAACTGAACTCAGGACCTCACACCTGCCAGGCAGGTGCTGTGTCACTGAGCTATACATCCCTGGCCCCAAGACAGACCTTTTTCTTTTGTTTTTTTTGTGGCTGGCTCAGCCTGCCCTGGGGGTGGGGCTTGCACAGCTTGTGGTGCTGGGGATCCAACCGTGGCCTAGGCTTTCCTAAGCAGGCACTTTAGCACCAGGATCAAACCATGGTCCCTGTGCTTTGCCTAAGCTTGCCTAAACAGGCGCTTTAGACAGCTAAGCTATCTTGCTGCCTCCCCACCAAGACAAAAGGGATACGACTTTTTTTTTTTTTTTTTTTTTTTTTTTTTTTTTTTTTTTTTTTTTTTTGTCTTTTTGAGACAGGGTCACGCTATGCAGTTTAGGCTGGCCTTAAGCTCACTTTTGTAGTCCAGGCTGGTCTTGAACTCACATCAATTCTCCTGCCTCAGCCTCCCAAGTCCTAGGATTATAGGCATGTGCCACCATGCCTGGTGGGAATCAACTTTAATTCAGAGAAAGAGTTAAAAATCCAAAAGTGGGCTGGGGAGATAGCTCCATAGCACAAGTGCCTGCCTGGCAAGTGCAAGATCATGAGTTTGAACCCCAGTCCTGAAAAAAAAAAAAAAAAAAAAAAAATCCAAAAGTGATCCTATGAATCATGCTAAAATATAACTGGAATCATAATAAACTCCTAGCCTCCACACACGTATTCTAGTTCTGTTAGCTCAAAAGTTCAAGATACCAGTGCCGCCCACCACACAAGTCTGGTATGTGTCCCACCACACAAGGCGGCTTGTGCTATGTCTCCTTGGAGGGACAATGGCTTTTGTCAGAGCAGAGACGATCAGAGTAGTTAAGGCTGAAAGAGAAGCACTCTTTTGGGATCCTCCCAAAAGGACACAGATAGCAGCTCTCAGGGACTCTGGCTGGTCAAGGTGTGACACTGGAGCCTTGGTGGGAGGGGGTAGTTAGGTAAAATATATCATGTGTCTTAAAAAGCCACCAATAAGCAGGATGGGGTGGTGCATGCCTGTCATCCCAGTACTCAGGAGGCTGAGACAGGAGGATTGCTGCAAGTTCAAGGACAGCTTGGGCTACCAAGTGAGTTCAAGGCAGCTGAACTGCATAGCGAGAACTTGTCTCAAAAAATTAAACAGACAGCAACCACTGAAGAACAGCAGCCATGGTCCTCCGCTATCACATGGCCGTGGGCCTCAACAAGGGCCACAAGATGACTAAGAATGTGAGCAAACCAGGGTACAGCTGCTGCCACGGACGCCTCACCAAACACACTGAGTTCGAGCAGGACCTGATCCGGGAGGTGTGTGGCTTTGCCCCCTAGGAGGGGCACACCATGGAGCTGCTCAGGGTCTCCAAGGACAAACATGCCCCAAGTTCATCAGGAAAAGGGTGGGGACGCCCATCGGCACCAAGAAGAAGCGTGAGGAGCTGAGCAAAGCGCTGGCCGCCATGAGGAAGGCAGCTGCCAGGAAGGACTGAGCCCCCCGGAAGAAAGCTTTGCAGAAAGCTAAAAATAAAAAAAAAAAAAAATAATAATAATAATAATAATAATATAAAAATAAACAATGATGCTAAAACCATCCCTCTTCAGATAACCGATATTACATTTTTTATTTCATCCAGATCAGAAAAAAATGCCTGACATTCATTTTACATATAAGGGTTAACATACATCCAGTTAAAGGCTACTATGGCCAAAAGAAGCAATAGAAAAGCCTTGTTTCCCCACAGATCACGAGTGGATAGGCTAACAAACCTCCTGCCACCCCATAAAGCTGCTATCTGAACATGCACCACCTGAATGTCACGACTGTCGCTACCTCAAACACGAGTGAGCGTCGTGGTGACATTCCCACCGATAGGTCGGAGGGCCCCTCCAAGTGCCGCAGCAGAATACACTCATACTTGGCAGAATGCTGCCAAGTAAGCTCTACCTTTTTCTTTTCTTTTTTGAGACAGGGTCTCGCTATGCAGTTCAGGCTGGCCTTGAGCTCACTTTTGTAGCCCAGGCTGGTCTCCAACTCACACCAATCCTCCTGCCTCAGCCTCCCAAGTGTTGGGATTACAGGCGTGCACCACCACACCCAGCTAAGTTCTACTTTTAAAATAAACCTGCTTTTCCTGTCCCCTGCTTTGGGGATGGACTTGGACAGCCACTGCCAGCTGTGACCCCAACCACCCGGCTGCACAGGCCTTTCTTTCTTTCTTTCTTTCTTTCTTTCTTTCTTTCTTTCTTCCTTCCTTCCTTCCTTCCTTCCTTCCTTCCTTCCTTTCTTTCTTTCCTTCTTTCTTTCTTTCCAAGGACAAGCAGAGGAACCAAAGGCTCCCACATCTGAGCTTCCTTTTAACACCAACCTAGAGAAGCAGCGAGGAGGCCTTGTCACCCCTGGACTAAAATCTGTGCCATTAACTCTGTTTTCCACTCATCTATGCAATGAGGTGACAAGGAAAAAAGCAATTTATTCATGAGATACAACCTCCCCCAAAAAACCTTCCATTTTAGTCTTGTATTTGCTTGCAGCTATGACTGTTAGGTGACAAATTACAAAAGGCAAATTCTATAATTTAGTAATTGTTAATAGCATTCAAATACATAATAAATATGTTACTTTACAAGTTATACATTTTTAAAAGCAAAAAGAGGGCCAGTGAGATGGGTCAGCGGTCTGAAGCGCCTGCTTAGGCAAGTGTAGGCATCTGCAGGGACCAAGGTTCGATCCCTGGCCCCACATGCTGTACCAGCCCCACCCCCCAGGGTAGGCTGAGCTGCCCATTAAAAAAAAAAGTAAAAAGAATTCTAATTAAGCAGTAAAGCAAGTTTTATAGTAAACATATGTGAAAGAGGAATGATTTTTTAATTTTTTTTTTTTCTGTATTTAGGACAGGGTCTACAGGGTCTCATTAAATGATTGGACTCAAAGTGATTCTCCTGTTTTCAGTCCCCCAAGTGCTGGGATTAAAGGTGTGTGCCACTGTACCCAGTCTCAATTGCAGCCTCAGAGCGCCCCACTGGCAGGGCTGCGCAGCACACCGGGATCAAACCCCAGCCTAAGCAGGAGCTTTAGTCTGTTGAGCTATCAGGCTGGCCCTGAGGAATGATTTTTTTAAAAGAAACTTTAAAAGTAATAGCTGGGTGTGATGACACACAGCTACAATCCTAACACTCAGGAGGAGGCTGAGGCAGGAAGATCACTGCATGTCAGGGCTACCCTGGGCTATATTATAAGTGACTTCAAGACCAGCCTAAACTACACAGTGAGATCCTGTCTCAAAAACTCAAAAAGGTATTTAAGATTATGAAAAATCAGATACAGGTAACAAAATGAGCAAGTAAAAATTTAAGCATACAGTATATTTATCTGGCACGGCCAAGATGTATGTGTGTCTAGGGAGGTCCTGTCACCTGCACACCCAAGCCTCCTTCCTGTCAAGCTCAATTTAAATGAAGACAGTACGGAGGCTTTCAACAAATGTATTTATTCAGTGTGCCTGTGCTGTTCACATAAGTTAACCTCAACACTGTCTTAGTGGCCCAGAAAAAATTATCAGAGCTTGGCAGCTCATTAGAAAAACCTATGTACCTTATCTCTGATACAAGAGAAGACGTTCTATCATAGCTCTTGCCAACAGTGGTTTGAGTAGTGCTTATATAAAACATAACTGATTTAAATCAAATCCTTAGAAATAAGCCCAGTTTTGCTGGATACTTATTATTTAAATTTTTAAAAATTAGGAGAAAAATAAGAAAGACAGATTCAGAGAAAGTAGCCATGTGTCATGGTTTGATTTTTTTTGCAAGAGAAACAATGTAATACAGGACACTTTTTTTTATTTTATAACGAGTCACCCAAGGAATTATATACAACAAGTGCAGGAAACCTATCCACACACGAAACACTAAAGAATCCAGCTGAGGGCCTAGAGCTCCTAACAGTGCCTCCCACAAGTCCAACTGGAGGCCCAGGGCCCACAACAAAGTCTCGTGCAGGTCTGCTTCATGGATCTGTGCTGGAAAAGTCCAAAGGTAGTGGTGGAAGCTAGAAAGTCTATACGAGCAGGATGAAGGACCTGTGCCAGCAAGGCTGAGGCATCTGAACTGGAGCCAGGAAGCAGTGCTCAGAGTAAGCACCAGAGCTCCCCCAAAGGTACCACAGCCACCCTCAGCAACAGTGAGGTCCCGAGCTCCTCCAGTGATGAGGAAAGCTGAGTTCCCACCAGGGAAGCCAGTGCGACAAGCTTCTCCATGAGGCTGAGCAGTGCACCGTCTTCCCCTCCAGAGCTAAGAAGTGATGCTCAAGATGAGGACCAGAGCTCCCCCAAAGTTCATCGGGAAAGCCAGCCGATGACAGGGTCCTCCAGCAGAAAAGCCCAAGAGAACTAGCAGCTCCCAACAGCTCCAACAGCTTCTCCAGACAGCGTCCCTAACGCATTCCAGCAGCTTCTCCAGCTCCACCTCTATGCTTCTGGCAACAACCCTCAGGTGGGCCTCCCACACCCCACACCACGCTAGTTAAATTCAGCTGGGTGTAATAAGGTGACCACCAGTTAGAAATCCACTACACCATGTAACACTGCCCTTCCTATCCCTTAATCTCTTTCTATGAAAACTAAGTAAATTACACATCCAAGATACCGTCTGTTCCATAACCTATATATCGTTTGTATACGAAGTCTGAGAACATAGACAAAGCTATTTCTGAAGAATGTCCTTTCATTTCCTAAAATCCCTAAGAAAGTTTAGGGGGAAAAGTGCAAAGGACCTTGAAATTGTGGGATTAGGCACACGAGTGCATTGTACAAAGTGTCCAGGGACTGTGGGGCGGCCGTCCCACACAGGACCAGTGCCACCTCAGTGAAAGTGCCCCTGGTGACTACTTGTGACCTGCTGCCCCAGCACTCCCCAAAGGCAATAAACCACTCTCAGTAACACTGACAGTCAAAAATCAAGAAAACATAGGATCATCTTCGTTGCGGTTTGAGTCCTTTGTAGGAAAGGAAGTTTTTTTTTGTTTTTTTGTTTTTTTTTTTACAAAGACTTACTAAAATAGCTTTAAGGAATCACAAGCAGTAGTATTTAAAGGTTAATTCTAGTTCTCTGGACACTTTAACCACAAATTTTCCCACTGCTGTTCATGATAATTCAAGACTGGGTTGTGTTTTCATTTTTGAAGCCTATTTTTTTTAACCACTGAACTGCTACATATAAAGCAGGGTCTCACTATACAGTTCAGGTTGGCCGTGAGCTCACGGCAATCCTCGTGTCTCAGCCTCCCACATGCTAGGATTACAGGCCTGCACCACAACGCTTGGCTTTGAAATCTAATTTTTAAGAAATTTTTCTTTTCTTTTTTTTTTCCAGCATGAGGATTGAACCCAGGGCCTTGCACATGGTAGGTAAACACTTTACATGAGCTACATCCCCAGGCCCTGACCCTTTTTCTCCTCAAATGGCCCAGAGTGGCCCTGAATTTGCAATCCTTCTGCCTTAGCCTTCTGAGTACTTGGGATTATTTTTTTTTTTTTTAAATTTTATTTATTTATTTATTTGTTTGCTTGTTGTGTTTGTTTGTTTCTTTATTTATTCATTTTGTGGCTGGCTCAGCCTGCCCTGGTGGTGGCGCTGGCGCAGCATGTGGTGCCGGGGATTGAACTGCAGTCCCCGCAGTTGCCAGAGCCCTCCTAAGCAGGCGCTTTAGACCACTGAACCATCCTGTCGGCCCCGTACTTGGGATTATTATACAGCAAGACAGCATGTTCAGCTCAACTAACTTGTTTTAACAATTCTGCCATATGGCTGCATAATTAGTACACTTTTTTCACATCTGCTTATTAAATTTTACAGATTGACTGGGTTAAAAGAAACTCCTACAACGTTAAATGCCACAGTGAACTGCAGTTCATGATAATAGGATAGACACACCTCACAGCAGCTGTGACAACAGCTACCATCCTTATACAAGTCTCAAGATGTCTACATGATGTTGTCTTTATCTCAGCAATGCTGGACTGAACCTTACTGGGTTTCAGCTATAACCAAGGCTTCGAGCTCCTTGTGACCAAGCCACTCTAAGAAACTGCATCCTCAGGTCAATGAGTGACCCAGGCAGCTGCCCATTGTCTCCCTCCTGGGCTCCCCAACTTCTATCACAGGGGTCAAGGGTCAGATAGTAAATATTTAAAACTTTGCAAGCCTTAGGGGCGAAACAAGCACTTAACTAATACATATTACAGCAGCCATGACCAATGTATAAAGGAATGGCCATAGCTGTGTTCCAAGAAAACTTTATGAGCAGTGAAATCTGAATTGCATACTCTTTCATGTGTTATGAGAAGAATACATTTCATATTTACATTTTTTAAAAAATATCACCTGTTAATCCTAGCACCCTATAAGGCTGAGGCAGGACAGCAAGTTGGAGCCCAAGTTGAGGACTTAGTGACCCTGTCTCAAAAACTAACGGGCTGGGGATGAAGCTCAGCGCAAAGGCCGTGAGTTCAATTTTCAGTAGGAAAAATAAATCAAAATTAGGGTCACCAAGGTAGCCATACAAAAGCAGACGGATCTGGCCCGCAGTCCGCAGCTCCTGTTTTATTCCCTGGGATATGAGTGTCAGGCAAGGGAGGAGGGAGACAGAGGGGATGCAGATGGGTGACAGGACACGCGGAGCCAGCATCCCGGGAAGAAGTAGGAGCACTGTGGCTCCCAAGTAGCACGGAACCCTCGGGCTGGGCCCCGCCGGCAGCGCCGGTCACTTACTCCTGTACACCGGAAACGCAGGCCAGGACGCAGGCCATAGCAACAGCGCGACTACAAGGATTACGGACTTCATGGGCGTAGTCCACAGCACTCCGCCATGCCACGGGAACTTCCTGGGACCACTAGACCGGGTACTGCAGGGTTGCAAGGGGAGGGTGTCAGCAGCCGACCGTCCCACCTCACGGGCTGGGGCGCCCGGCAACGGTAGACGCCCGCGGGTGGGTGGGGGAGGCGCGCGAGAGGCTGCGCATGCGCCCCTGTGCTCCCACTGCGCGCCACCGGCGGAATGGGACTGCCTCGACGGCGAGCCGTCCATCCCGAGTTGGGTACCTAGGGACATAGACCGAGGCAGAATGGAAGAAGAGCTGGAGCTCCCCAGGAACTCTAGTGCAGGCTGTGTGTGCAGATGGACAGATTTTTGGCTCTCAGAGATGGGCAATGGCATTAAAGACACCTGAAAGGAGCCTGAGTTCTTTTAGCTTTTAAACATTTCTATCCTATTTCAGGCTGGGGAGATAGCTCAGTAGAATAAGCGCTTGCCTGGCAAATGAAAGGGCCTGAGTTCAATCCCTGGTTCTTCAAAAAAAAAAAAAACCTATTTCATTGACATTTGTGAGAAATTAGGGCTGGTGGAGGGTATACTTACAAAGGAATAACATGGAATTTTGGAGGTTAATAGTGGTTAACTAATTGTTTAATTTTGTAGACTTGTATACCAAAAATCCATTTTACTGTATGAATTTTTTAATTGATTATTTTATTTCTTTTGGTACTAAAGATAGAACTCAGGACCTTATGCTTACCAAGCAGGTGCTTATGCCACCAAGCTATCTCCCCAGCCTTTGAATTGTTTTTCTGTTTATTGATTTGTTTGTTCATGACAGGGCCCTGCTTTATAGTTTAGGCTAGTCTTGAACTCACTAAGTAGCTCAACCTGACCTTGAACTCATGGTGCGCCCTCTGCCTCAGCCTCCTCAGTGCTGGGATTGCAGGAGGGTGCCACGAAGCCCAGCTTGTATGGTTATTTTTGAAAATTCATATGTATTCCTATCTCTGCCTCAGGAAGCAAAGGAGCATGGATTTTTGTCTGAGGCAATAGGGAGATCCTGCAGGGTTTTAAACTTGGGCAGATTGTAATGACGTTTCTAATTCATAGATCACTCTCCCCGCAGCATCAACAATAGATGGGAGGGAAGAAAGACCCGAGGACAGAGCAAGTTAGAACGTTGCGGTGATCTACACATGGGCTGATAGGGGCCTGGACTCATGACGACAGGGAATAAGGGACATGTGGAAGATTGAAGAGACAATCAACAGCTAAAATCAACAGGATTAGGGTATTATTTGAAGTGAGGATTGAGAAAGGACAAAATGATGTCCATATTTCTGAGTTGAACATCTGGATGTGTGGTGGAACATTTCAGTGAGATGAGGAACATTTAGAGGGGTGGAAAAAGATGATGTGTTTCATTTCAACTTTGGTACAGTAAGGTGGGCTTGGGGCCTCCACCCAGAGCGTCCTGTGGAGTGAGCAGATGGATGTGGGACAACGTTATATAGGAGTGAGGATAGCTCATGTTGTCTGAAGAAAATGTTTAGAAGACCACTGGACCTGGGACGGAGTCCCAGGAAATGTGAGCAGGGTAGAGAAAACAAGATGGACCAGCACCAGGGACTAAAAGTGGGGAGAGGAAAAGCCAAGACCAGAAAACCTGTGTGGAAAAAGGAGTCTCAGATTGTCAGATGCTTCTTAAAAGTAGATATAGCAGCAAGAGACCTGACAGAAGCAGTTTTAGTGGAGTGGCTTGGGCAGAAGCCAGGCGCCAGTGAGATGAGGGATGAGTAAGCAGTGAGAAAGTGGTGACAGCTAGCGCGGCACAGGCAACTTTTTTGAGGCTGGCGCGTGAGTCTTCAGTGTGTTCCCCCAGTGCTTAATCCAAATATAGTGGCATGCTGGAATCCAACAGTTGCAACTACTTGGAAAGCAACTTGGAATATGTAACAAAACGTTAATATAAACATTCTGGTATACATTACATAATATAAATTCATGGGAAGAAACTTTATGTCCTAAGATAACCATAATCCTTAACATAAAGACAATCAAAGAGCCCTCAAGAATGCAATTAGTTCCCTTGTAACAGAGACCTCAGAGCCCACCCCCCCAACCTTGCCTCTGTGTGAGGACACATGGAGATGAAGTATAATAAAGACGGGCTCCCACCAAATACCAAACCTGCCTACCTGGGAACTGCTGGCCTACAGGCGGATCATGTGGATGGCCCAGCTGCTGTCCAACCAGGGACATCTGACATCAAGCAGGCTTGGGTCTTAGCCCAGAAGGAACTGAGTGGCTATCCATTAGTGTGTAGAAGGTGCTCAGAAATCTTAGCCGTGTGGGCTGACCTAGTAATTTTAGTCTTTTTTTTTTTTTTTTTAATTTTATTTTAAAGAGTAAAAACAGCAGAAACAAAGATAGAAAAACAGTAACAAGCAAGAGTACATATAGTACAGAATCTCAAAACAAGAACAAAAATTTAACAATGGTTGTATTACATATCTTCATCGTCAAATCTTTTTAGATTAATAGATATAGGTATGTAAGATTGATCAAATAATGAAATACTTTCAATAAACCTTAATTTAAAAAAAAAAAATCTTCCAGATGCTTCGTAATTTTAGTCTTAAGAATACAAAAGATGATGGGACGTCACTTTGGAGATGTGGACACAGTAGGACTCTGGCTTTCCTCTTGAGCACGTGCTGCCACTCTCTGACTCACTGTGCAGGAAGCCAGCAGCCACGATGTGGGCTGCTCCGAGGAGGAACGTCCCCAGCCAGCAACCAGTGAGCACCTATAGATCCTCCTGGGCAAGCCTGCCCCTGGCTGCGCCCCAGCTGACCTCTGGCCTGCAGCCTCCTGAAAGACGCAGAGCCAAGGGCCCCCAGCCAAGCCATGCCCCGATTGCTGACCCACAGACCCTGTAAGATGATAAAGAGTGTTACTGGATAGAGAGGGGACAGAGCATTTGCCCAAGCAGCAGCTGCGAACAAGGGCCTCTATAGTTGTTTGTCCAAAAGGACCACATCTGCAAAGTGCCTGCAGCTGGTTTCACTGCTTGACTGAGCTTATAAACATCAGCCATCTTTACCAGCCAGTCAGACCAGAAGGTCAAATCTCTGGTCATTGCTGTATGGGGGCGTTCCTGTGGCTGCTGTTGTGCTATTTGGATTGAGCAGGCAGGGGAGTGGAATGATAGTATGGGCACGTGGTGGACTTGAGTTAAGATTCCTTTGATCTCTCCACCTCACTGTACCCAGTGGTCTACTGTAACATGGTGGACCCCAGGAGTTAGCTGTCAGTCATCTTAAAAATCAGGACTTTCCTCTGTAGGGCAATTTTATTTATTGATGACCACTGGTTTTTTTTTTGTTTTGTTTTGTTTGTTTGTTTGTTTCAGAAGATAAGAACTTAAGTTGGCCAGAAAATAGCTCAGTGGACTAAAGCACCTGCTTGGGGCCAAGAGTTCAATCCCTGGGCCTGCCATGGCAGCCCCACCCCTGGGGCACGCTGAGATGGCAACTGAGAATGGGCGTGGTGACTCATGCCTGTAATCCCAGCTCTTGAGAGGCTGTATAACAAGCAGATCACTATGAGTCCAATCTAGTACTAAGACCTGAATACCCTGTAGACCCTTCCAAAAAAAAGAACTTAAAAGTCATAGTGCAAACTTGTCAAGTGATTACCAAGTTCCTAGCTTTTCAGAGATTCTGGATTTGTAGAAGGACTTTTTTTTTTTTTTGGCTGGCTGGCTCAGGCTACCTTCAGGGCAGGTCTGGTGAGGCACTTGGAGCTGGGGATTGAACCACCGTCCCCTGTGCCTGACTGGGATTGCCCACACAGGGGCTTACACAACTGAGTTAACCTGCAAGCCCACCTCCCCACCCCAAGATTCTGGATTTGTAAATATACTCAGGTCTGGAATTCGCTGAGGGGCTGCAAGCGAGTGAGTCAAGGAAGATGTCTGCTTTATCATGCTTACACTTGTGTTACTTTTGTTTGTTTGCTTGCTTGTAGAAACCCAGAAAGACCTTAGCTAGCAACTTTCATCTTGTCAGCTATCAAAGAAGAAATGGCAAAATAGTCAAAGTATATTTTTACTAAGAAATCCTATTTACAAAGAATAAGTTTTAAGTCTAAGCATTCTATAAACTATATGTTAAAATTGAAAAATAGCGTTGAAAGAAAAAAAAAAGTGTGAAGAAAAACATTTTCATTTATGTAAAATTGTAATACCATTATGCATTTACATGAATTCAGAAATTCATGTAAGGAAATACAGAAAGTTGATAATGATGTTTGTTCCTAGGAAGAGGGATTTTGAGGGAAGAATCTGACTGCTCACTCTATTTTCTTATTCCTCAAATTTGTCCCAACAAGGTTGTATTATATGTTGCTAATATAATTCAAAACCGTAACTTTTTACCAAACTTGGGTGTGGAAGGAAGAGAGGGACAGTGGTACAGATGTGCATGGCAGGCTCGTGCTTTCCTTTACTGACTGCGCCAGAGTATTTTTAAGTAGCTAATTCACTACCCAGACAGAGCACAGACCTGCCTTTCCCTATACGTGTGGTGCAAACCTGAGGCCCACATCCACCGCTGCCTCTTATCCTCTTTCCTCCTGACCCAGGAGCTGTGAGCTGTAGGATGTGCTTGTCCAGAGACAGCTTTGCCATTTGAGAGGAAAAGCATGCTCGAGAAGCCCTGGCTTCATCACCACAGGTTGCCCCAACCACCCAACATCCTCCTGGGGCAGTGCGCAGGCCTGCCCTGGTGACAGCTTCCTTTTCACACCTCAGAGTTCACATGTCCCTTCCTAACAGCCTTTGGCCCTGTGTCTGGAAAAGTGCAAGTGAATGCACCCACCCACCTCTCAATCCATTCATCCACTGCTCTGTTCTGGAAGTCACCCTCTCTGCCCTGAATCCTGCCTGCTTTGTCGGAGGTGACTTCAGCCACGTGAGGGCAGCAGAACCCCACCAATGGCTGGGCCAGTGTTGCTGCTTCTTTGGATCTGGCATCTCCAGCTGCTGGCCTGAGAACTGGATATTGATTTTCCTCCACTGGAGCATGTTATGCGATTGTTCATTTGGCTTTGCTGTCATGCTTTGCGATCCGAGTGCAGCAAATGGCATGGACTACCGTGTAGAATGATTTGATAATCATAGCTGTTCTGCAGATTTCTTCAGCACAGGCTTTGGAAGTCTGGAGCCACACTGAAATGAGACCTGTGTGCACGCAGCAGAGGAAGGCTGGCCCTCGGGAGCACTTTCTTCCAGAAGGTTCTGCCCCATCGCAGGAAGGCAAAAATGCATTTTTAATTCACTGTACAGGACTCCAGATTGGCTCCGTGGTGTGCTTTTGTTTTAATAAGTGGATGGCACAGAAATGATGGAGCGTGGTCAGGGATGGCCGGGAAGGGCTGCAAGCAAGTGAGCCTTGGGTTGTTTCTAGTTCTTTCCAGGAAAACGCTTTCTTTTGGCTTAGCTTAGTGTGAGGCCCCATGAACTCTGGGGGTACAGCTGGAGGTGTCACAGTGGTGATTTATTACTGTATGTATCCACACTGCTCGGAAGAATTCTGAAGGAGTCCTTGGCACAAATTTAATTAGAACTGAATTAACTTCTGAAAAATGAAATATGTTTGCACTAAACTGGAAAATAGTAAGGATGGAGACTGTTTCATATGTGCGTGTTTGCATCTCGGGGACTTTTCACAGTGCCTACAGAGTGCAGGGCCTGTGAGTATGCCTTGAATGATGTGTGAAGCTTTCTGTCAGATGCCACCAAGTCAAATAGAAGGGGACTTTGGGTAAGAAGGACCTTAATCTCTTTGCATTTCATTTTCTTTATCCTGAAGTAATAACCCTTTCCATCTGAATTGTGCTGTTATCTAGTCTTTTTTTTTTTTTTTTTTTTTTTTGACGGGACTGGGTTTCGAATTCATGACTTTGCACTTGCCAGGCAGGCACTTGTGCCACAGAGCTATGGCCGCAGCCCCTTCATCTAGTCTTGATAGATCCTATATTTCCTTTTTCATTCATGAGTATATGGTAGGCCTAGGGGATAGGCCAAACAGTTTCCTAGATAAAAAAAAGAAGACGCACAATGAGAAATTGGGCCAGGTCACATCCTGATGGTCGATGTATACAAGTATCTTAGTTTTCTCTTTACTGAGACATAATACCTTGACACCCAAAGTTAAGGGAGAAAAAGTTTATATGAGAGCCAGCGGCATAGCTCAGCAGATTAAGCGCTTGCTTAGGAAAGTGCAGGGGTCAGGGTTTGGTTCCTGGCCCTGCCTGCCACACCAGCCCCACTCTTGAGCGTGCTGAGCCGGCAATAGAGTCCGGGCATGGTAGCGCGCACCTATAATCCCAGCACTTGGGAGGCAGGAAACAGGTGGATCGCTATGAGTTGCATAGTGAGACCCTGTAGAGAAAAAAAAAAAGACAAAAAAAAAAAAAATGTTTATATGACTCACAGTTTGTAGAGATTTTTGTTCACAGTGGGCCGCCTCCAAGGCAGGATGGCACGGTAGAGGGGCATTGTGGAGGATAAACAGTTTGTGGCAGGCAGAAGGCGCAAGCAACAGGGGCAGGCAGAGACCCCCTTTCTGTCCCTTGTGTCTTATCCAAGCTACCAACCTTTAAGGCATGTAGCCTTCATACCCACAGTGGGGCAGCCCCATCCCAGCATGGAACCACGTATCAGTGCCAGCATCACACCTATGATCCCCAGCAGCACACACCCTAAAACATACAATATCAAGACTTTTAGCATTAGTGGAAGAATAGACACATAAGGTCAATGAAACAGAATCAAAAAACCAGAGGTAGATAATGTTTTGATGCTTTTAAAATATAGTCGTATAGGGGCTGGGGAGATAGCTCAATAGAATAAGTGCCTGCCTGGCAAGTACAAGGTCCTGAGCTCAATCCCTGGTATAGTCAACCAACCAATCAATAAAATGTAGTAGTGCAATAGAAGAGAAATAGTGTTCTCAACAAATTGGGGTATAGGAGATGCATAAGTAAAACCGTAAGTACAATGTCATACCTCATACAGGAATGAACTCACAATGAGTCACAGATGTAAATTATTATTATTTTTTTTTTCAAGACTGGGGATTGAACTCAGGCCATTGCGCTTGCGGGCAAACACTTATTCTATTGAGCTATTTCCCTGGCCCCTGTAAATTTACAAAATCTTAAGAAAAAATAAGAAAATAGTCAGATCCTAGGGGCAGGCAAAAAGTTCTTAGAATTGACACTGAAAACATGATCCATAAAAGAAAAATAAAAAGGGTAAGTTTGATCTCATCAAAATGTAAAGCCTTTCCTCTTAGGAAGACCCTATGTTAAGAGGATAAAAGGCTTAGTGAAAATACCTGCAAACTGTGAGTCTGACAAAGGGCTATAAAACGGAATTCTCAAAATTCACCAGTAAAACCATCATTTAGAAAATGGGCAAAAGACACAACTAGACACTTCACTGAACAGTATACACAAAAGACAAATAATGGACATGAAAAGATATCTACATCACTGGCTATTAAGGAAATGCCAGTGAAAGCTACTACAATATACACAACAGAATGATGAAAACAGAAATTATGTCAACCACAATGCTGCTGAGGATGCAGACAAACTGGGCCTTTCCTAAGTTGCTGGAGAGATGTAAAATGCTGCCGCCACTCTGTAAGGCAGTGTGACAGTTCCTTATGAAATTAAACGTGGAGTAGCTATTCGATTCAATGATTGTACTCTTGGGTATTTAGCCAAGGGGATTGTTATAGTTTATATCTAGATGTCCCCAGAGTCTCGTGCATTCATAGGCAGTGCTTTTGGAAGAGGACTGCACGCAGAGCGGGCTCTACAGCTGATGTGGCATCTGGAGGTTGCAGGGGGAGGTCGCTGGGTGTGACCTTGAGGGTGGTCTCTTTCTGCACTCCTTCCTCTCTGCTTTCTGGATGCCCTGGCAAAGCAGTTTTCCTCCACCCAGGCACCTTTGTCCCCTCTGTTTTCTGCTTTTAAACCTGTTGCACGTGGCCTGACATCCCAAAGATTATGTATTACATGGTTCTCTTTACATAACGTTCTTGCAGTAACAGAATTGTAGAAATAAAGATCTAGAAATGAAATCAGTGGTTTGTTCTAGATCCCACCGCAGCTACCATGTTTCATTCCAAAGCTGTAGCCTTTGGAAAACGACATTCTGCTTTGCCTATAGATCTACCCACTATGAACACTTCCTATGAATGGAACAGTAGGGAAAGTTTCCCCCAAGTCTCATCAGTAAGGTGAGTGGGTGAGCAGTGGGCAGAGAGAGGAATCAGGAGTCCTGGCCAGCTCCTTCCAGTTCTGACAGTGACAATGATGTGTCTTAGAGCAAAGAACCTTCCTAGGCCTCAATTTCCTCACCTCTGAGAAAAAGACGTTGTTAGGAAAACCTTCTAGACCACCCTGCTCTGTCATTTCCTGTTCCTATGCTCTTGCTCACCTTTGGCTCCTGCTGTCATAGGATCATGTGTGTAGTCATTGTCCCCAACCCAACTGTGAAATTCGTCAGTCCTGTAAACATCAAGGCTGTAAGAGACGGCATCTAGCATAATACCCTTTTGGAAGTAGGAGAGACTGAGGCAGAATTCAATTTAGTTTGACCCCTGCCTGGAGTATTTACATTGAAGCAGCCTTGCCTAAATCACCCCATTCCTCTCTCCTGCCCCTGCCCTGTCAGAACTTCATAAACATGTAGGAGATAAGGAGGAGACAGGACCGGTTAAGGGCAATAGGAGACAGGCTATTTGCCCACACTTAGCCATATATCTCTCTGCCTGAGACCTCACACCTGTAGGATATAGGGGCATCACATTCCCGCTGTGACCCTGCACCTGTAGGATGTAGGGGACACCACATTCCTGCCGGTTGCCATAGCAACAAAGAAACTAAAAACAGGTAGGAAACAAAGAACTGGGCCTTTTGTTTTTCCCAGATGGGAAGGGGAAGCACATTGGTCACCAGCTACTTAATAAAGGCTCTGTAAATCCTGTAATTTGGTCTCCTGTGGGCAGCATAGCCAATCCTGGCCATTACAAGGCTGGCATTTATTTCTGAAAAAATATTTTGATTTCTTTAGCTATAGAACTTCTCAAAAGACATATAATACCTACAAAGGACTGGTCAGTTTTTCTGTTATTTTAAAAATTGGATTGTAAAAAAAAAAATTGGATTGTTAGTGGAAGAGTAGTTTCCAACTAGACATTTTAATAGAAGGCAAAATATCTTATCTTTGATAAAAATGAATAGCTACTAGTTTCAAAACATGAAACGGTCATGCTATTGGCCAAAATAAAATATAAACGAATTGTTACTTTTTGTTGTTCAGTGGCTAAGGAAAAGAGAAACAACAAAAATGAAAACAAAGGTCAAGGTCAGTACAAGCCGGGTTTCAGAAGTTTTGCTCTAGGCTGAGATGTAGTAACAGCAACCAGATGTGTCTTCTTAGCTGACGCAAATCCCCACCCCTCCAGAAAACAGACAAAGAAGTAAACAGGACTTGAGCCTGGGAAGGACGCAGGCCAAAAAGAGGGAACAAATGACACGTGCCCCCACTAGCCCAGCTTTCTCCTTCCAGACATTTCCTAGCCACCCTGTATCGCAGAAAGGAGACTCCGGTGGGAGTCTGAGTTGGAAGATTCTCAGTTGAATCTGGGTGATCTGGGAGGCAGAAGCAGCTGGAGAGTGCAGGACACAGAGCCAAAGAGGGGCCAGAGCTCGGCATGGGCAGGGCTCAGGGGTCTGCAGAGGACCCCGACAGAGTCCTCAGAGTCACCAGCACGCAGGTGTGTGGCGCCTTCGGAAAAAGCTGGAGAAGTGAGGTGCAAGCGGGGGAACAACTAGTCTCGTTTTTAACCTTGCTCTGGGCCAAAGTTACATAGGTGATCATTTGGAATCCATCATCGAGCCCTTCGTTCCTGTCTTATGCACTTCTGTAAAAGTTATATTTCAAAATACTGTTTTAAGTATATCAGTGAATATTTTTAAACTGCCCAAGAACTTTGTGTAGATCTCCAACCAGATGGCCTGTGAGTCCTGCATTCCTTCTACGTGGTGGCCTCGCCATGTTGCAGGGCTGACAGCACCTGCTCGGAGGTGACCCGTTTTCAGTCAGTCCATGAGAACCCTTTGCAGGTGTTCAGCATCAAGGTCTTTATCCATGTCACTGACAACTGTGAGATTGTGAAACGTGCTATAGGGAGCCATTTGTAGAAACTTCAGTTCTTTAAAACTCATCTATGTCACTCTATCTTGTCTTTTATTTTCTTCTTTTTTTGTGACTGTATGATAACTGGAGATTGAACCCAGGGTCTCTTACCGAGTTTACACTCCTAGCCCATTTCACTCTTTTTTTTAAATGTATTTAGTACTGGCTCTACAGAGTCTCACTGCCCAGATCGGACTTGTAAGTCATCCTCCTGTTTTCAGCCTCCCAAATGCTAAAATTACAGGGGCGTGCCAGCATGCCCAGTCTCAATCACTAGCTCAGTGCACCCCGGGGACAGGGCCAGCATGGCACCCTGGGGGTCAAACCCCAGCCCCTGCGCCTGCCTAAACAGGCACTTTAGTCCACTGAGCTATCTGGCTGGTGTCTTTTTTATTTTGAAGCAGGGTCTCACTAAATAGCCTAAACCTTGCAATCCTCCTGCTGCAGCCTCCCACATGGCTGAGATCAGGTGTATACCAGAATGCCCAGTTTTCTTGTTTAAGACATATTTTGGGCTGGGGATATGGCTCAGTGGTAGAGCTCTTGCCTTGGATGCACAAGGCCCTGGGTTTGATCCCCAGCATCTCCTCTCCAGAGACACTTGTTGTTTTTTTTTTTTTTAAATCATACCAGGGATTAAACCCAGGATTTTTCACTTATAGGCGGGAACTTATTCCACTGAGCTATCTCCCCGACTACACTTCATTCTTTTTTTGCATGAAATACTAAGATAATTTAAAGAGTTGAAAATATCAGAAAAATGAGCAATTCTGGCTACTGTACTTACCTCTTTAAAGAACTGGGACCCAGTTAGTTTCTTAGCTTAAAGAAACGCCAA
>PVKN010012021.1:0-21112 GCA_004027915.1 Capromys pilorides
GGGAGATAGCTCAGTGGTCTAAGAGCCTGCCTGGAAAGTGCAAGGATCCAGGTTCAATGCCCAGTACCGCATGCTGTGCTGGCCCCAGAACCCCAGGCACACTGTGCTGTCCCTGAAACTGGGCATGGCGGCACAGACCTGTAACCCCAGCACTGGGGAGGCTGAGAAAGGAGGATCATTACAAACCTGAGCTGCAAGTGAGACCTTGTATCAAATAAATAAATGATTTTGTTTAATTAAAAAAAAAAAAAGAAAAGAGGGCTGGCCAGGTGGCTCAGCAAACTAAAGTGCCGACATAGGTAGAGTATAGCAGCCAGGGTTCAATCCTCAGCAATGCTATGCCAGCCCCATCCCAGGGCACACTGAGAGGCACAATTGATACTGGGCATGGTAGTTCACGCCTGTAATCCCAGCGCCAGGAAGACTGAAAACAGGAGAATCACTATGAGTCTAACCTACATAGTGAGACCCTATACACCCTGTAGACTCTGTACTAAATACATAAAAAGAGAAAGAATGAAAAAGAAAATCTGCAAAAATCTAAGCAGTCAGTGTAACCCCGTCCCTGACGAAGCAGAAGAATCTGCCCGTGCCGAGCTGTAGGTAGTGACTGCATCTCCCTAGCTAAAGGAAGGGTTGCTTCAGCAATATTCACACACGCCTGATATTCACAGGGGGAGCTGTATGCCTATTGGTTTGAATGAATTTGGAAAAATAATTTAAACCCACATCTAACAGGCCATTGTACACGAACCCAGACAAGCATGCCACAATAAAGCATGTGATCTTATCGATATTTCTGTCCTCTAAATTAAAAAAAGAAGAAAATGCGACACAAAAGAAGCGATGGCTACGTCCACCTGTTCTCTTCTAAATGGTCCTACTGGCAACCCCCACACCTCCCAGGGGTGCACAAGGGGTACTATCGGTTGGTTTGGACTTCGGATCCCCAAGGCTCTTGGCTGAAAAGCCAACGCAAGTGACCTCCTGGATTCCACGCCGCTGCTTGCTGCTTGGCTCCCTGACACTGGGTCGGCCCTCATAGTATAAAGACAGCAGGAGGATCTGCAAAATACGTTACCAAAGTTCTCATCTACCGGCAATTAAGGAGCCCCAACAGGTAAACCAGGTGGATGGAAAAACTAGAACTCAAGAGAACCCTAAGAATCGTGCCAGGTCCAAATAGCTACTCGCCACTTAGGAAGAGGAACGGCTGGGTAAACAGCTGCCCGGTCAACTGCACAGTAAGCTGACCTCCAGTTCAGCCAGTATTATTGGTGAAATAAGCTATGAGCCATCAAAGTAGCTAGCCATTCAATATAACTATCAAAAAGTACCCAAGACATTTTAGAATGCAAAAAAATCCTAATAAACACAAAATAATTTCTATAAACACACGCCTATAATCCCAGATCTCGGAAGGCTGAGGCAGGAGGATCGTTGCGAGTTCAAGACCAGCCTGGCTACAAAGGGAGCTCAAGGCCAGCTTGAACTGCATAGCAAGACCTTGTCTCAAAAAGACAGACAATAACAATAGAAGTGTTGAGACAAACAAAATGAAGACTGAGAGATCCAATCTACAAGCTCTAGATGGTCTCTGCCACCTCGAGAAACCTCGAGTGCGTGGGACTGGAAGCACCGCACGGCTGTGTCTGGGCAGCTGCCCGCATCACAAGCCTCCTCACCTGCGGCTCCGCCTCGGGCACAAGCTGGTGCAGCTCAGTCTGCAGGACTGGTCTCTCCTGAGGACTGGTCTCTCCTCTGGGCAGGAGAGGAGCATCTTCCAGGTCCTCGGGCCCCTCCGTCACGACAGGGCTCACCCCCTTCTCTATGACAACACACAGCTGGCTCAGTCTGCATCTCAGCAAAGACTGCAAAGGAAACAGAGCAGTCTCGGTGGGTCCTAAGCTGGGAGGACTGGGAGGTGCAGGACTCGGAGCTGCCGATCCAAGGGAAGGTGGATCCAGCCACAGACTCCAGCACCAGTCTCAGAACAATCTAAAACAGACCCGTATGGAAGACATTATTTCCCACAAAGGTTCCTAAGGGTCACAAAGGGCTTGTAAAGAATTTTGCCTTCGAGGCTCTCACTGGTCATTCAAAGCAGTCTCTGATTCTTTTCTCAGTGACCTTTTCAAGGCTTTACAGTGTGAAAACTTCTCCACAGACTCCACCTAGCTGACAGCTACTGTCACCCTGCTTTAGCTTTTGTCACCTCTTAGCCATCCATTCCATCTCTTCCTGCAGTCGGGAAGGCACTTCAGAGACCAAGCGCAGTGGCACAGGCCTCTAGTCACAGGTGCAACTGCTTTAGAGTCTGACACAGGAAGAACAGGAGCTCAGGGCCAGCCTGGGCAACTTAGCAAGACCTCGTCTCCACGTATAAAAGGTCAGGAAGATGCAGCGATGGGGAGGCCCTGGGTCCAATCCACAGAACTTCAAAAGTAAAGATATTCACATTCACATGTCGTCTAAATATGTGATACTTTGGTTCTGCCAGGGCTTATTACTAATATAGCTACTAGTGGAAAAAGAAAAAATACAAGCTCACTGTGGGAAATGCAGAAAGTGTGATTAATAAAAAGAAGAATCGTTGTCAGCCCCGAGGGAGGGCGGCTGCCAACTGCACGTGGGCATTCTTCCTTCCAAGAACATGCTTAACACTTGATCTTGGTCAAAAGCCCCAGCTGGCTTTTTCCAACACCACAGGAATGAATCTTACACAGACTGGCCTTCCGGTGTACCTCGCTATCTCACTTAGGGTATTTTACCTCTTGGTTGGTCTTCATCTCTTGGATGTGGTCGGACAAAAACTGCGCACAGCATTCCAGGTCAAAGTAGACAAACCAGAGCTGTGGAAAGAAGCAGCAGCAAGGGCCCCTGAGGCTCAGCACCGGCCCAGCCTCCACCTCCTCATCCGCCCCATCCTTCACATCCTCCCCTCACAAGAGCGCACTTCCGAGATGGCTCCCTGTGTCCTTTGTCTGGCAGGAACAAGTCATTCTGTTCTCTCCCAGAGCTCCACATGGCACCTTAGTCTCATCTGCACAGCTGCTCAACATGGCTTTGTGGTGTGCAAATTTAGAAGACTGCCAGCCCAGCTGGGGGGTGGTGAGCCACACCTGCAATCCCAGCACTTGGGGAGGCAGAGGCAGGAAGATCACAAATTTTAAGTCCAGCCTGGACAACTCTACAACTAAGCAAGGTCTTCTCTCAAAATAAAAAATTTTAAAAGACCAGATTTACTTCAGGGCAAAGGTCCCGGGTTTAATCCCCAGTACCATCAAAAGAAAAAAAAAAAAGTCCGATGCCATACAAATGGCTAAGACGGCCCCATCTCCCACCTACCACAGAGCAGACTCCAGGACAGCACACATTCACCTGGGAGGACCTCCTTCTCCCTCCTCAGGGGCCAAGGAATCTTTTTATCTGAAGCCCAAACACGCAAATGAGGGAAGCCGTTTTAAAGTAACACTTCCTGGGCCTGAAAGATGGGGTGCTCTGTGCAGAGGGAAGCAGGAGGAAGTCTCCATCCCATCCTTGCCTCCCCTTCTGCCTCAACTGAATACCCCCTGGGAGGCCAGGTTATACTCAGCCATGCTGAGACGGTCAGGGTTCGCACATCCTGACACCATAGGCACGTCACACATCCCCACTGAGGTTCTGCATACAAGCGGTGGGTGTCCCTTGTCTTACACCTTCCTCCCACTGACCCCACCCTCTCCCAGTGCCTGACCCACAAGACCCACGGGCATGTCCCTCCTTCCAGCCATCTGCCCCATCATCATCCCAAGGGCTTTCTACTATCGAAATTTCCAAGCAAACACAGCACTGGTGACAGCTACCCGCTGTCCTGCTCCCACACGCATCACCTCAGACCCCTCATCTCTACCCTCCTCGTCCCCTACCACCAATACCCCATAGCCAAAGGCATCCTGGACACTGTATCACTCGATGCCAAGACACTATCTTAAAAATGGAAGAGTAGTATACCAGGTGATTGTCAGCTTGCCTGGATTGAGACTCTTAAAAATGAGTGTATCTTGGAGGTACTGATAGGTTCTGGCCCTAGTATAAAGCTAAAATCATTATGGTGGTCATCTAATGTGGCTGATGACCTTAAAACAAAAGCCCATCTTCCCCAAGACCACCTCCTCTTCTTCTCCAACTCAGCCCAAGACATCATCTACTTCCACCCTTCCCACCACCTCAGGGAAGATCCCCAATCAGCTCCCTCAGGTACATCTAAACCTCCCCTCCAAACTCTACCCCTGGCAAAAGGCCATAAAAGCCTCAGCCTCTCTTCGTTCCAATTGACAGAAAATAGTCCTCAGCCTTCCCACATTCTCTCCTGCATCCTCAAAGAAAACAAAGGCCCTTTCCCCTTTTCCCTTTTCCTTCTGCCTGTTTCTCTGCTGTGCTGATCACCTGCAAACACCTCTCAGGTACTACTGTCCTCCTCAGTCAGTGGATTAACCCAGTGAGGATCACAGCTATTCAGAGGAGGGGGCTCGGCAGAGCTGGTTTGCTGGCCAAGTGCCTACAGAGCCTTTGCCAGCGTCGTTCCGCTGTCCTCTGCTTCCGGCAGGCTAAAACTGAGCAGCCCTTCTCTCCCCGCACTTCAACAGTCAGGAATCTGGTGAGGCCACCTGCTTCCCATAAGGCTATCAGGCAAGATCACTTTACACACTGCACTTCCTGGGTGAGATCAGCTCCGCAAGCAAGACCTGTGAATGCCTTCTTCTGCAGCTTCAGCACCCAGAGCAATGCCCAGCACACAGTAGGTTCCCAACAAACAACCATAGAGAGCAAGACCTGTGCCCGAGAGCCGCTTCCGGCTCCCAAGTACGTGCCTACAGCCAGGCTCCACTGGGCTCATCCAGGATCAAGAGATGGCACTCGAGTGGAGGCCTGATCCACAGAGTGACCTGCACTCACCACTGTAAGATCATCAATGCCTTGGCGTAAAGAAAACGACTGAGCCAGGCTCAGAGGACAAGCGCAGCCTCAGACCCGCCTCATAGTCTCACCTCCCCCTGTTGGGTCACTCCCCTTGGGCTCCCAGCTCCTGGAGCTCCTCAAGCTCCCCACAAAGTATCCTGGGCACTTTGCCTTGCGACTGGTAAGGGTCACCCCTCTGCCACAGAGCCAGCAAGGCTACTGTGACCGTTGCCCCCAGAAGCCTGTGAGTTTGTCCCAGCTGGGGACCCTGCAGGGCACCTTGGCATCCTCAGTGCCCATCAATGGGCTCAGCACAGAAAAGGCGCCTCAAGGGAAAAGCACAGCAGCAGAAGAGGAAAGGAAAGCAGACTCCGGGCGCATGGTGCAGAGGGTGCACACAAGGCCACCTGTCCCCTATGGCCCCGCCCACACGTGGGTCACCAGGGACAGGCTCGTGTAGGACGTAGTACCTGGATCACACTCTGGCAGCCTTCCACAGTGTCTGTCACCCCCAGCAGCACCCGGTGTCCCAGGAGGGCTCTGTTGGTGGCCACCAGCCGCAGGTCCGTATTGGTGTTTACCTGTAAGACAAGTGCCGTGTTGCCAAGGAGCCCCTGGGCCATGTGCTGTCCCAGGCCCTAGACGGTACGGAGCAATCCTCACCCTTGGGAGTCTTCCACTTCTTCCCCTATGGCAAATTCAATAGTGTCGGAAATCCCTAGGCTGAAGCCTGGCTCTAGGTTTCCTGGCTGCATGGTCCTGGCCAATGTGTGTCCGTCTCTAGCTTTGTTGTTTCCAGTTGTAGAATAAGAAAAAAGAGCACCCCTGCACTAGGTCTGTGAGATTTCACTGGACTCTGTATGAAGCACTTGACCCACGGCTAGAACACATCAGAATCCAGCAGATGTTTGTGGAACACAGGAGGGACAGCTGGGGCTGGGCATGTACAGTAAGAGAAGGACCCACTCTGTATAAAGGGTCTACTGTGAGAGCCTGCGGCCCAGCACCCATCCTCAGAAGGGCTGTTTCCTCCTGTTTCCAGCCACACTAACCTCTGCCACAGGTACAGCAGAGAAGATGCAGGGAGGCCATGGAGTGGAGGGAGAGGGAGAGACCAATATGTGGGCAGCCTTCAGACTCAGTTATTAAACAGCTCAACCAAGAGAAAGGGTACTCACAAGGGTCAAGACTTGCAAAGGGAGAGTCGTGAGGCCTTTTCAGGTGTCACAGCGATGGCATGGTCAATGGTGCCACTCAGCAGAGGAGGCCAAAGATGCTGACCAGGCACCTCCCAGGCAAGACAACTCCGCCAGTCAAGGAACCACACCCTGGCCCCACAGCACATGAGTGCAGATGAAAACTGTACCAAGAATGTTCTAATTGGCCAGCCTAACTCCATGTTATACACTTGCCTAAAACCATCTGTTTGTTCTAATGATATGGGTATAATGTACACTGAATTTTCCAGGAAAGCCAAGGTCATGGAAACTGGTCACATTTTATCTTGAGAGTGCTCATCCTTTCAGAAACCCACTCCACAACAGTCCAGGGCCTAACTCTGCCTCCTGGCACCATCTAACCTTGGGCAAGTTACTCCAGCTGCCTACCTCCCACAGTGGTGACGGTAATGTCCTGTCTTACGGGGAACCCGGATGAAGCCAGCTAAACCACACGGGACACAGAGAAGCCTGTCACACAGCACGTCACCATGGTGGCAGAGCCGGATTATGAACATTGTATTCGCTGCTGGGCCACAGACTCCACAAACAGAAACCTGCCTAGCAGTGCAGCCCACTGGGGCACAGGCAGAGCCCCAGCTACAGCCACACAGGCTCTGGTCTGGAGAAAGGCTAAGAAAGCAACACTGGAGAAGAAAGCAAGATGGAGCACGTGAAACTCAGAGGTCCTTGAGGGCGCCCATGATGCACGTGGGTCCTGCCAGCGAGAGTGACCATGGCCAGGCAGGGAGGCCTGCATCGTCCTGAGAGATAAGAAATCCCAGGGTGTACAGGCCTGAGCTGAGACCCAAAGGAAGACCTGCCCAGAGCTGCGGCATGGTCATAAATTGAATCTCTCCGTGTGTCAGTTTTCCCACTGATAAACAAAGTCAGCAAAAGCAACAGCTAGGGCTGCGGAGAGAGCTCAGCAGTCTAAGTTCTTGCCTAGGCAAGTGCAAGGACCTGGGTTTGATCCCAAGTATCCCATGCCATGCTGGCCCCATCTCAAGTGCTCCAAGCTCACCACCAAGACCAGGCATGCTGGTGCAAGCCTGTAATCCCAGTGCTGGGAAGGTTAAGACAAGAGGACTGCTGTGAGTCCAAGCTATGAAGTGAGATCTTGTATCATATACATAAAATTAAAAAAGAAAACAAAAAACAGCAGCTAGGCAGCATTTATCTTATAGTTTTAAGCACTGCTCATGTTTAAGTCATTTAATTCTCACAACGATCCTATGGTAGAGCCAGTTATTGTGTCATTACACAGATGAGGACACTGAAGCTGTGAGAGGTTAAATAGCCTACTACCTGTGGTGAGCTCATCACCTGACACTCACAGGGACATCACAAACCCCAGGGGAATAAAGCCTGGGAGAGCAGGAGGCAGACTGCCTAAGCTGCATCCCCAAGACTGCAGAATCGCATCTGCATCCTTACAGCACCTGCCAGGTGCCAAACATCCTTGTGCTTTGGCTGAAGCAGATGGCTTTGCCTTCTCTCCATGAGGTTTCTTGCTGGAGGAATGGTCTATGTTTTGCAGGCCAAGCACAAGGGCTTTGAAGGCAGCCACAGAGCCCAGGGGCAGCATTCTCTTGCCAGCCTAGTGGCAAAGCCCAACAAAGATCCTTTCAGAATGATCAAGCCATAAAATTCCTATTTGTTCCCCTGAACCCAAGCATGAGACAGAGCTTGATTCCTCAGCCCTGACTAAGCTGTGCAGCATCCTGCTCTTTCCTCTGGGCCATGCCAGAGCAGTGTTTGCTAAGGGTCCCAGAGCCTAGCTCTGTACCCAGGGCCACATATGATGGGGGCAGTGGCATCCAGGTCAATGCCATGCAAACACAGCTTTCTAGTGCTAGCAAAATAATGGCCCAAAGGCATCTCAGGCCATTCCCCTAGACCTGCGACTTGTTAAGTATTCATAAGTGGAAAATGGAATTAACATGGCCACCCAGCTGACCTTGAGGTAAGATTGTCTCAGACTTTACAGCAGGCACAATTTAAACACAGGGTCCTCAAACGCAGGGCAGCAGAGAGAATGGCACACACTGGAGGAGGCTGAGGCAGAAGGACTCCAAATCCAAGCCCAGTCTAAGCAACTTAGCATATTAGGGAAACCCTGTCTCAAAATGAAAATCAAAGCCCTAATACATAGCTCGGTCCCAAAACCCTAGGTTAAGGCTCCAGTAACACACACACACAAAAAAAAAAAAAAAAAAGAGGAAGAGAAAAAGGCACAAAAATCGGAGTTAGAGAGAGGTCTGAAAAAGATCTGATCCACCACTGCTGGCCTGAAGCACCAGAGCCAAGGAATGCAGGCAGCAGGGCCAGAAGAGCCCAGGAAGCAGCTCCTCCCCACAAGCTGCAGAGAATGCAGCCCTGCCCACACCCCAAAGCCAGCCCCCAGAGGGGAGCCCATGATGGACTCTTGGCTCACACGCAGAAGATGTTACACCCGTGAGGTTTTCAGCCACTGTTTATGGTAACATGTTACAGCAGCATCTAGGTCCGCTGGGATTCCGTGAAGCAGAGCCGCCATGAGCAACAGGTCGGCACCCACGGTCTCAAGGGGCAGCAGCACTCATGTGCCTCTATCGGACAGGGTCGGTAAGCCTGTCTCACTCATAGGACTCCTGTGAGGCCTGGGCGAGCAGAGGTGGGTGACTGCTCAGTGAGCCCAAGTGCTGAGGACAGACCGCCTCCTGGCAGACCCGTCTCTCAAACAGCGAGCTTCAGAAGCAACACCCGCTGGAAGCGGGGCAATGGTGATGCAGACCTGTAATCCCGGCACCAGAGGAGGGAGAGGGAAACTTCGGAGGAGGTGGCGGGGAAGCAGAGCCAGGAGGAACACGGGGAATCTGAGGCCAGCCTGGGCTACACAGCTACACAGTGAGATATTCTCTCAAAAAAAAAAAAAATCAACCCACAGGGATTACATATAAGAAAAACAAAAAAAGACCTCTGTCTCCTCTTCTGCTTTTGGGCCACAGGGCAGTGGTCTTGCCTCACCACAGCACCCAGAGCAACCAGGCCACCAGGTCATGGTGTAAACTTCTAAAACTGTGGGCCAAATGCAAGCCTTTCCTAAGAGTTGTAAAAGAGAGATTTAATTACGCATGATTCTTTTTAAATCACTGGGCACAAGGCACAAGGGCCAGAGTAACTTTTCATGGCTGGAGAAACTCTTGGAGGCAGGAAGAAGAGTCTGGCCGGGGAGTCTCAGGCCTGTACAGCCCTGCCAGGGCAGCGTGGCAAGAGCCCCTGCATGGCTCACCTTCCTCTGCTGCCTCTCGAAGACAAGCACAAGGGTCAGGGTCAGGCTCACTGCGGCCACGGTCACCAGAAGCACAGCTGCCCAGTGGTTGCCCAGGGCAAACATCTGGCTGGTGGAGTAGATATTGGCCCATACCACCACGTAGAAGACCTGCAGGGAGCCAGGGGAGAACGCAGTCAGGAACATCAGCCACGTCTGAAGGGACACCCCGTGGACATCCCCCCAGCCCCAACTGGTCATGGGAGGCAGGAGACCCATGCAGCCACGGGGCCTGTGGCATGAGCTCATGTTCCTTGTGTACAAGCAGAAGTCAAGGCCAGGGCTTAGAAACTGCTAAGCCTGCCTTCTAGAAAAAGGCGGGCTCTCAGGAGTGGACGCAGTGCTCCTTGCACGTGCCTGCCGCCTGATGACACCGCTCCAGACCTGTCTCCTTGGATAGCTCCTTCAAGGTCCCCCTGGTGACCTTACTAGGGATCGATCGATGCTAGTTCTGCCCCATCCCTTGTCCCCCACAGTGGCAGCTGTGCAGGTTGACTACCAACACACGAAGCAACAGCAACTCACAGTGGCTAAGGACACAGGTGAGGAGCTGGACTGTCTGGGATCAAACACCAGTGCAGCCAGGCATGTGTGTGTTTACATGTGCACGTGTGCGCACACACATGTACAAGTGTCTTTATTAGGTGTGATCCAAAACGCCGTGAACGCTGCTGCTGAGTGCATCCAACAGGAGGCCGGGATCATAAAAACATTGCTGTGTTCCCTCACTCATCAAATTCACTGACTCTAGCTCCACACAACTCCCAACTTCCTCAAAGTCAAAATGACCATGAAAGGTAATAAACAGTGTGAATGGGTACAGGACGTGCAGACAGCCACAACAATGCAACTAAAGACACTCACGAAAGAGGACTTCCAGAGCTGCCGCCAGAAATGGTAAGAATGGGATAATGGGATGTATTCCAAGCTACTGAGGGGGATCAAAGGCAATGTATCTTCTACTGTAATCATTTTTTAATGTAACTACCCACCATATTTTTTGGCCATACTATGTGTACAGTCCCATGCTCTATGTAGGGAACAGGGACACCATCCTCCCATGACTTCCTCCTAGGCCAAAGCAGGCCCATGTAGCACTGTTCCTTCCTAGGCATCTAGGTCACCAGCCCTCAATCCCTTCTCCCCAACCCCTGGGCACAACACTGCACTGGGCAGTGCCAGGGGGCGGCCATCTCCTCCTTACCACAGCGAAGGCCAGCCGCATGGGCCTGGAGTTGTAGACGATGTATCTCCTCACTTGCGGCTCCAAGAGGGCGCTCTCAGCCAGGCTTCTGTACTGGTCAGCAGGGAGCTGCACGACCAGCCAAGGGAAAGGGATCCATCAGCCACAGGAGAACCAACCAGGGGATCTCCAGACAGCGAGCGCATCAGGCCTCACAGTCACACGGAAGGGCCGTCAGGCGCAGAGGGCAGAATGCCCAGCTCAGAGAACTGGGTGGGAACCCGAGGAGCAGCACAACGCAGAGGAAATGGGCTGAGACACAGGAGGACATTCACAGATGGTCGTGGCCCCGGGTCAGCTCCTCCCAAAGGTTAAGGCACAGGCCCTGGAGTCACCCTGGATAACTTACAGTTATGTGCTATGGGCCCTAAAGCAAGTTAGCCTCTTCCCCAGGGCTCAGCTTCCCTCTCTATAAAATAAGGGGCAGGGGAGGGTGCCCACATCCGGGTTGGGTGCGTATGAAATAAATTCACACATACACACTGCTAGGCACGATACTGGCTGCATGGTGAACTCAGGACAGTGGTGAGCCACATGGCAGCCACATGGCAAAAAGGGACATCTATTTACACAGGCCACATTTCCACTCATCTTTCCGACCCAAACTACCACATACCCATGCCCGTGAAAGCAGACTGAGAACACAGAATTAACAGACCAAAGATTTATGTAGCGATGTGCAGCCAGGCGCAGTGGCACACATCTGTGACCCCAGCACTCAGGGGAGCCGAGGAGGAGGATCTCCATGAGTCTGGGGTCAGCTGTGCTGCACAGTGAATTCAAGGCCAGCCTGAACCATGCAGTGAGACTTGGCCTCAGAGAGAGGGAGGGGGTGAAGGGAGAAAGAAGCCAAAGGATATGGTGGAACAACACACACGCTGTTCACAAGCAGGCAAATCCAACGTGAAAACAACCATCTTAGGAAGATGCTCTTTTCACAGAAGCAGAAAGGCAATGCAGGAGGAAGCCTGCTGCACTCACAGGCTTAGCACTACGTTGCTGGAAAATATTCTGTTTATGGTGATAAACATGTTACAAGCAAAAATTCAGTTCAGTTTAAAGAAGCTGCCCAGGCATAAAGTCACACATCTATCACCCAGCACTCTGCGATGGTCCTAACTTGAAGCCCAGCCTGGGTGACTTGCTGATACAGTGAGATGCTGAAGATGGAGAGATGCAGCTCCGTGTCAAGGCCCTGGGTCTCATACCATGCGCCTGAAAAATCTAAAATCTTCTCACCAAAATGAGGAGTGCGCCCCCACACACACATACAGCTGCGATCACTTGCCCTGGGCTCACACAGGGAAGGCTTCACCAGGCTAGGGTGGAGAGGGAAACACACCTAGGGTGCCACACACCAAAAGCAAGAACTGAGACTCACTGCACACTTGCTCTGCGCCAAGGGCAGGGCACTGATTTCACTTACTCCTTGGTTTGGCCTTCTCCTGTTTTGTGTGTATTTGGTACAGGGTCTTGCTACACAGCTCAGACTCATAGTGATCCTCCTATTTCAGCCTCCCCAAAGCTGGGATTACAGGTGTGAGCCACTGTGCCTGGTTTCGGTGGCCAGCTCAACAGGCTGGGGACAAGGCCTGCAAGGCATGTGGTGCTGGGAATCGAACCTGAGTCCTTGTGCTTGCCTAGGCAGGCCCTTAAACCGCTGACCTATCTCCTCAGCCCAGCATCGCTTCACTTAGCCCTAACAAAAACTCCACCTAACAAGCACTAACAACACTGTCCTTACTTGCGGATGATGAGACAGAGGCTCTGAGAGTGTAACGCACCCACTCAAAGTCAAACTGGACCTGCACTCAGAGGCAGGGGCACATGAAGGGCAGCCTTGCTTCACTGCATGGGAAGGAACTGCATCGCGACCCAGTGAACTCAAGAGAAATTTCCTTTGCAGAAGTAGAAGGCAGTTCCCGTTCCTGTGGTGCCCTCCCTCCTGCCCATCCAGCATGCGCGTGTTTATCCTTCAAGACCCACAGCAGCTCCAGTCCTCCGGGAAGCCTTCATAATCCTTACTCACCTACCGACCATTTTGCCATTTTCTCTGGTGAATGTCTTCAAAACCCTGCACATTCCTCTACTGTGGTGTTTATGTCATGCTGTCCTGATTTATTCAACACAGGAACATGGGCACCGTATCCTGTTCACCTCTACACCTAAGGCCCTGGCACCAGCAGGCAGCCCAAAGCACGATGATAAGTGAACAAAGTGGAAAGTCAGGGCGGCTCGAGCACATGCAAGCAATGTGTCCAAAAACATCTGAGCAGCTGGATGGTTGGAAGGGTGCGTGAGTGGGCGGATGGATGGATGAATGGATGGATGAGTGGGTGGACAATGGAAGGAGGGAAGGAAGGATGGATTGATGGACAGGTTGGTGGGTGGGTGGATGGATAGGTGGGTGGGTGGGTGGATGGATGGATGGATGGACGGATGGATGGATGGATAGGTGCGTGGGTGGATAGATAGATGGATGTGTGGGTGGATGACTGGGTGGGTGGATGGACAGATGGAGGGAAGGAAGGAAAGACGGATGGGTGGATGGATGGATAGATGGGTGAATGGATGACTGGGTGGGTGGATGGATGGATGGATGGATCGATGGATGGATAGATGAATAGGTTGGTGGGTGGATGGATGGGTTGGTGGATGAGTGGGTGGGTGGATGGATGGATGAGTAGGTGGATGGATGGATAGGTGAGTGGATGGATGGATAGGTGGGTGGATGAGTGGGTGGGTGGATGGATGAATGGATGGATGGATTGATGGATGGATGATGGAAGGAGGGAAGGAAGGATGGATGAATAGGTTGGTGGGTGGACGGATGGATGGGTGGGTGGGTGGGTGGATGGATGGATGGGTGGGTGGATGGGTGGAAAGATGGAAAGATGGAAAGATGGAAGATGGATGGGGTACACACAGATGGAAGGTCAGGTGGAAAGCAGAAACTCAATGAAAGTCACACTTACCTGAATGCCCCAGGCCTGCAGCTGCTCTTCTGCGGCTCCCAGGTCAAAGGAGATGGGTGCACAGGTATTGTCGACCCGGAGGACTGAGAGGACCTGGCCATTGTGCAGCTCTGAAAGAAGACCAGAGCTTCAGCTGGTGGAGGGACACCTGCTCTGGAGGGTGGCATCACCCCTCAAGCAGTAAGAACCTTCTGTGACAAGAGGGACACCATGTGTGTCCTTAGATCCCTAAGGACCAGCTTTGATTAGGAAGCTGCAAAGAGGCAGAACTGAGGTCAAGCAAGGAGGCTCCTCAGATGCAATGCGCAACCCAGAAGACCTTCCTGAGATGGTGGCTTCCCACAGAGAATGTCAGTGGTGAGTCCCGCCACAAGGGATCCATAAGCAGAGCCCGAATTCCTAACTCCACCACAGGCCTGGTACTGGGTATATATTCCAGCACTACCAAACAAGCCCAACTTCTCACTTTAAATCCCAAGTAGGAGGGTTGGGGAGATAGCTCCATGGCACAAATGCCTGCCTGGCAAGTGCAAGGTCATGAGTTCAAACCCCAGTAATGAAAAAAAAAAAAATCCCAAGTAGGTTCTGAGTCTAAGTAAGAGATACTAGCTATGGTACAGCAAGGCACCCACCCAAGATGTCCCTGCCCTCTAGAGCCTGTGAATATGCTGCCTCCATGGCAATGGAGAATTAAGGGTGCACAAAGGAGGAAGGTCGCAGGTTAACATATCCTGGGTCACCCAGAGGGACCCACTGTCATCGTAGAGGAGGAAAGAGGTGAAAGCAGAACCAGAGGGAGATGTGACTGCCAAAAAAGGCCCAGGGAGATGCACTGCTGTTCGCTTTGGCCAGTGAGGAGGGGACCACAAGCCAAGGACTACAGGCAGCCTCCAGGAGCTACGAAGGGACAGAAAACTGAGTTCTCTGCAGAGCCTCCAGTAAGGAGCACAGCCCTGCTGATGCCCTGATGCCCACATGCCCACTCTGTGAAACCCCCACCAGACTTCTTTTTGTTTGTTTGTTTTGTTTTGTTTTGTCTTTTTGTGACAGGGTCTCACTATGCAGTTCAGACTGGCCTTGAGCTCACTGGCCTTTGAAGCCCAGGCTGGTCTTGAACTCACACAAATCCTCCTGCCTCAGCCTCCCAAGTGCTGGGATTATAGGCATGGGCCACCACACCCGGCCCCACCAGACTTCTGATCTCAGAACTGCAAAGAAATAATCTGTGTGTTTTAGCCAGTATGTGAGCCGAACTGCTGGTCACTTTGTTAAAGTAACAGGAGGGAGCCAATACCTGACTTATTGGTAACCTCTCCCATAGTAATCCATCTTAAGCTGCTGTAACAGAATGTACCACAAACTAGGTAAATCGTGCACAACAGGAGGTTACTTGGCCCATAGTTCTACATGTAGGGAGTCCAAGATCCAAGCACCAGCACCTGGTGAGGGCCTGGGGGCTGCATTGCAACATGGCAAAAGGGGAAATGAGCATGCACCTGAGAGGAAAACTAGGCTGAATGCACCCCTTCTTGTTAGGAATCACTCTCAACATAACTAACTCATCCAATGCCAACAATACCACTCCACCACGAGGACACAGCCATCCTGAACTCATCACCTCTTCAAGGCCCCATCTGAACACCAAGACAGTGATGTTGGAGCTCAAACATGCATTTGAGAGGGGACACTCACACCACCTCCAAGCACATCTTCAACACATTCACACAAGAGGTCTTTATTCTCTCAAAAGACACATAGCAACCCAGGCTGGTACAAGAGCTACCAAGAATCCTGTTCACAGAGATGGGAGGAGGCCAGCTGGAGAGAAAGGCCTGGAGCGAAATCCTCTTTAGCCTCTAGACCAGAGCACTGGGCTCTCCTCCTATCACAGCCAAGGCTACATGACCCCTGGTCAAGAGCCAGAGGGGTCATGGAGGCACCAGCCCCAAGACACAGCCACGCACGGCTGAGGACGCGCTCGTGAACACTGTCCAGGGCCACCGCCCATACCATGAGACAGGAATGAAACACAAAGTCTGTGCTGGCCCCAAGCTCCTGTGAACTCAGTCTCAGTCAGGCTGCAGTCATACTGTAGCATTCCATCTTCCCAGGATCCCTGGCCCTCCGAGCACAATCCTTCCCCTACCTCACTCAGTCTTTCACTGAGCCCTGCTGCCCGGGCCAATGAAGTGGCCAGCTCCACCCACCGCTGGCCTCCTCCCAGCTGCCTCAGCCTCTGCAGCAGGCTTCTGGGCTAGCCTCTCTACACCTGCTCTTTCTGCTACCACACACTTTCCATAGCAACCGCAGCATAAATCCAATGACACCAATCCCTCAAGGAAAGCTTTCTCTAGCTCCTGACCTCTGCTGACAAGACCACTCTTACCATGCTGAAAGGAGTCTGAGCCTTCTGTTACATGTCCCTTGGGCCATCCCCACTGCCTTGGCTCCTTGAACAAGGACTGTTCTCTCCCGCCCCAGGACCTTTGCACATCACTGCCACTTCCTGGAACACTTCTACCTAGCTTCTCCTGCTTGAATCCTGCCCGTGCTTCCCACACGAATTCACCCATCACTTTTACCAAGGCCCTCAGCAACATTCTCAACTCTCAGAAGATCAAATCCTACCCACAACTCCCTGCTCATCTCCTTCACAGGTGCCAAAGATGAATACATATGCATGCAGTTATTCCACTACATACATATTCAGTGACTTCCTTCCCCAACGATTATACACTTCCACATCCAACTGTTCATCACAGAATCCCCAGAGCTGACTTTAGGGCCTACAACACACGTCTGATATATAAATAAATTAATACGAAGCCAAACATGATGGCACAGGCCTGTAATCCCAACACTTGGGAAGCTGAGGCAGGAGGATTGCGCCATGAATTCAAGGCCAGTCTCAAGTACAAATCGAGAACCTGTGTAAAATTAGTATGAAAGGACTTAAATCCCAGGCCTGAAATCTGATAGGATTTTTGTTTGCTTGGTTTGGTTTTTTGAGACAAGGCTCTAGTCCAGGCTGACATTGAACTCATCCAGGCTGACCTCAAACTCATGACCTTTCAACCTCAGTTACCAGAGTGCTGGAGTTACAGGTGTGTGCCATGACACCATCTGATAGTGCACTTTTCAAGATTCTATAAAATCTGACATTCTGGGGTGGGAAGATAGCTCAGCACCTAAACATTTGCCTGGCAAGCACAAGGTTCTGAGTTTGATTCCTAGTACCACATGCAGCTCCAGCCCTAGAACCAGACATAGTGGCACAGGCCTGTAATCTCAGTGTTAGGAAGGCTGAGACAGGAGGATCACTAGAATCTGAACTGTGTAGGGAGACCCTGGGGACGGGGCCCACATAGCATGTGATGTCAGGGATTGAACCCCAGTCCCTGTGCTTGCCTAAGCAGGTGCTCAGTCTGCTGAGCTATCTCACTGGCTTGACTTATTTGTATTTTTTTTTTTTTTTATTATCCTCCCACACGGTTCCAGAAGAGAAGGAACAAAAGTAGCTTCCTAAAAATAAAATATAAAAACATACAGATGAACCTGAAAAATATGCAAAGAAAGAAGACCAGACAAAAAGACAATAAAGGCAGGTAACAAGAACAGGCCCTGGGTATGGCAGCCTGGCACGGCAGCAGGCACTGGGCTGAGGCTTCGGTGCCAACTTCACTTCACTGACCCCTCCAAGCCCCCTACGGGGGTGGCATCTGCATGGAAAGGGGTGCTGCTTCGGCCTGGCTCCCCATGTGCAGCCAGCGAGAGCACCCCACACGGCTCTGGACTTTCTCCCGGGAGATATCTGACCAGCAAGTATTTGCAGAGCACTGCAAAATTTCTCTTCGTTCATCTTCTAGATTCTCGGCAACACTGTTTCTCCTCCATCCCACAAAAGGAGAACAGTAGGTCCTCCATTCAGAGATAGGGGCTTGCATACTTAGGCTAAGAAAAGCTACCAAGGAAGGAAATGTGTGTGTCATGCACACATCTGTAGGCAGGAAAGAGCAATGTCCCGCAAAGGAACAGGAACTGGCTTGCCCCAAATCAGGAGACCAAAGCCTTCCAAGTCCTGAGGCTAAATCAGCCCACTCATTCCGCCCCATTGCTGATGTGCATGTGTCTAAACTGCTTCCCTAATTACAGCACGCATAAGAGAAACCCTTGTTTCAAAGCAGCCAAGATTCAAACCCTCTAGGTGACCAGTCACATTCCTGTGGACGCCCCACAGCTCACAACACTGCCTCCCCTGCCTCCACCAGGCGCTCACTTACCCACTGCTGCGCATCTGCAGTATGGCCCAGGGCCTGCACTGGTGCTGCAGATGCAAAGCCCCTGCCCTCCTGCAGCTTGTATCTCTTTTTAATGGTGCTGGGATGGAGTCTAGGGATTCCTAAATGCTAGGCAAGGGCTCTGCCAGAGAAGGAACAGTGTGTACAAAGGCCCTGCGGCAGAACAGCAGGGGAAATAACAGAGGAGCCGCAGCAGAAGCCACAGAGGTGGGCCTGGCAAGCTAGCAAATGATGGATCTTCACCCTAAGCCCAATGGGAGACACTGAAGTAAAAGTAACAAGGATGGATGTGCCTTTGACAAAGATCCCTCCTGCTGCCATGGAAAGAAGAGAAAGGAAGACCCGCTGGGAGGCACAGGGAGGCAGGGACACAGAGGAAATGAAAAGAAGTGGTGATTCCAAAGCCACCCGTCCTTACCAAAAGGCCTCTCTGCGCCCTTCTGCTGCCCCCCACCACCACGCAATGTGAGCCCAGATCCACATGAGGCACAGAGGGGAAGAAGAGTGAAAGGTCATGACCTTACCTTGCCCCCACCTTGGAGGGCTCCCCGCAGGCAGCGCGCCCCAGCCAGGGGAGGAGGTGGGCAGGGGGCTGGCTGCCCCACCGCCAGGGTCCATTTGTGGCTCGCAGGCCATGGCCAGGAGCCAGGCGAATCCTACTTCTTCCTGGAGCCGTGGTTCATGCTCAGGTGCACTCCCTTCCAGAAAACAACACAAAAAGGAACTTCAGGCAGGAGGGCACATAAGCAGGCAGGGCTCCTTGGAGCTGAGGCCAAAGTGACAAAGGACAGGGAGGGGCACCAGCATCTTTGTGCTGACTGGGTTTTTTGTCCAGGCTGAGGAAATTTCTTAGAGGGAGAAAGAGAGGAACTAACCACCCCCAGGGCCTGACTGAGAACTTCCCCTCTGGTCTTACAGCTTCTCTAGGTCAAACACGCCGGAAAGCCACAGGTCACTTGCAGTGGCCAGGTCCCACTCACAGGGGTCTGGAGCTGACTGAGGATGCCCCAGGTGACCAGGGAGGGGAGGCACAGGCACGACAGGAGCCTTGTTTACCCCTAGAACCTCAAGGAGCTTCCCACAGACACAGAAAAAACATCACAGGATGAGAAATATACCCAGATAGTCAGGCACTCAGGTTCCCTAGCTGAGACAGCAGGGAGTATGGGTTCAAGAACATGGACTCTGGAGTCAGACTAACCAGGTTAAATGCCAGCACCACTAGGAGTTACAGAAACCTAGGCACATGGTTTAACCTCAGAGCTCCACCTCTTCAAATCAAACAACTCTCCGCAGCAGACCTCGGGGCCTCTGCAAAGAACATATGAGCGTCAGGCCTAAAGGACAGAAAGCACAGCCAGCTGAGGTGGTCACACCCACAATCCTGCTCTCTGGGAGGCAGAAGCAAGCAGAGGGATAGTCACCACACAGCCTTTCGAAATTCAACCACTTCAAGAAACTGCCTCAAAATAAAAAACAGGGCTCGGGAAGTTGCTCAGTGCAAAGGCCCTGAAACCAATCTCCAAGACCACCAAAACTAACTAAAGGGCCTACAGCAGCCCCTGGAACAAATGTTGCATGCCATGGATTTCAGCTCTTTAAAAACAGAGCTGTGTGCCTAAGCCAAGCATGACATTTTGAGCTTCCAAGTGGCCAAAGCTAACAAGGAAACTATCAGTTAAATAATTACTGTAAGGGCAGGCAAGATAGCTCAGTGGAATAAGTGCTTGCTTAGGCAAGTACAGGGACTGAATTTGGTCCCCAACACCTCATGCTGTGCCAGCCCTGCTCCCCCACAGCATGCTGAGCTGGGCACTGAGACTGGAAGTGGTGGCAGACATCTGTAATCCCAGGGCTAGGGAGGCTGAGACAAGAGGGTCACTACAAGTCCAAGCTGCATAGTGAGACTCTGTACCTATAAGGGCAAAGGGGAGCAACTCATCTTGTTGACATTTGGCTCTAAAAGGTGTCAGAAGCACCTCTGAAGCCACTGGGGCCAACACCCTGAGGGCATGTCGGGCATCGCCCTAAGCCAGTTTCCTCACCCACAGTAGTGACACTCTTTGTGGGTGTCTCTAGGAAGAAAAACTCAATCTCCAGGCCCCCTGCTCTGGCAAGGTGCTTGCAAACGATACCCTTTTTACATGTCACCTAGGAATCTGAGAATTGCCTTTTGCCAAGTAAAATCAGGCTGAGTTCCCTGAAATGGCACTCAGACTTGCTACAAGTTCTGTCCAGAGTCCACCCAAAGTGGCTTCCACTGCCAAGGCTGAAGGACTGGGGAAGCTGTGCAATGGGGGCACACACAGAGAGCAAGCTGGTTCCAGGACTGGTCAGGATCCCTTCAGGGAAACTTTCATGTTCCTATCACCTTCCGTCTCTCTCAGCACTTTACGCAGGACCCAGCTACGAGAAGTGTGGAGCCCAGGGCAAAACAAAAAGGCAGGCCCCTTGCTCAGAAATGGTGACTTTAAAGATGATGACACCAATCAAACTGGGGGAGGTTGTCAGCGGGGTCCCATTAACACCTGAAGCTGCTGACTTGAAGCTCCAAAAGTCACATGGGAGTCCCACCTCCTGATAAAAATACACAAAAGACAGAGCTGAGTATGGTTCAATCCCAGCACTCTGGGAGGCTGAGGCAGGCAAACCGCAGATCAAGCACAGCCCAGTCAACTTACTGACATATCAAATCTCATGTCAAAAGTAAAAGCTAAAGGGGGAACACCCACTTGGGACCCCCCTCCTGCCCCTTTCTTGGACAGGAGTTTTCTTTCCCCTAATAAATCTATTCTGCTCATAATCCTCGTCTGTTCCTAAAATTCATTTGTCGGTTTTAGAGAACATGAACTCGTCCCAGGTGCTGTTCAGGTTGGGGATTGGTTTTCCTTATATCATTGGAGGCTCCCTATTGGAGGTCATCCATCCCAGGTCAGTTTTTTTCTTCCTGCATCAATTTTCTCATTTGTCCAGCAAGTCATCAGTGCCCCCTATTTTCCTCAGGGTCACCTAGTTCTTGCTTTAGTTCTGCTTCCAGATACTGTGCAGGCCTAAAGTATCTCCTATCATGTGCCTGCTCCACGAATTTGGGGCCCACAGGGTTTAGTTATAGTTGCTGAACCCTA
>PVKN010012022.1:0-21133 GCA_004027915.1 Capromys pilorides
ACTGAAAATTTGTCCAAATTTAGCATATACCCATCTTTTGTTCCCAGGTAAACTGTATCATTTTAAAAGATACAGTGTTTTGATTGTCTTAGCCTTAGTTTTCAAAGCTAATGCCATCTTGGTTATAAAAATTTCAGGCATCCTTAAAATATATATTTTAAATGACTATGTTTACTTCATTGACAGTTTTATAATAGCAGAAATGCGTACCACATAAACGATTGCTTAAATAACCCACAGTGCATCTAGGCAAAGGAGTACTGTGTTTTAGATCATCTGCACAGTGGAGATGGCAAGGAGATGTCGAAGATAAAATAAAATTGTTCATGCACTGATATTTGTTGAAGCCAGTTGATGTACACTTACCGGTTCCCTGTGTTGTCCTGCTACTTCTGTGTCTATTTAAAATATTTGTTTCTAAAACGTGTTTGAAAATGAAGAAAATATTTTTCTGGGATATTCTGAAATGCTCATTGGCTGGCTGTGCATAAGCATCATTATTAGCCAACAGGCTTGGTTATGGAGCCAAGCCGTTTCTAACTGAAGACTGAAGGAGTTGACTGTGGTTGCTTACCAGATGTGCAGTGTTGTAATATCTTCATAACAATAGGCTCTTTCTGAAAAAGTACTTTGGTTATTGAAAACAAACAAACATGTCTGTTAAAAGAGAAGAAATTCCAACAATATCCGTAGCTGTTATAATGACATAAAAACAGCGACACAAACAGCGAGTACCTTGTCAGGATCCATTGGTCTCTCAGACCCATTATACCCAGGAAGAGAATAAGGCAAAGATAGATAAGAAGACAGCTGTATTAGGCGGTGGCTCTTCTGCCTGGTTGGCAAAACAGCCCCCAGAACAACAATATGGATGTTGATTTATACCTTTGCAAAATTAGTAACACGTGACACAAAGCTGCCTAGTGACTAATAGGTGACATTAATCAGTCAGGATGCTTTTCTCAGGACTGAGGGAGCTTGTTTGCTCTAAGCCCTGAGGCCTAGTCCTGCTCTCTCACATTTGACCGGTTTTACAGCTTCCGTGGCCCCCTGCCGTACCTCTGATGGAGCTCTGTGTTACCACCCAGAAGCACCCTTGCAGCAGTGGGAGGAGGGAAGCTCCACAGGAGCTTCGGTCTGGGGCAGACAGGCGGAGCAGAGCGCACACATGCAGCAGATGCACTCGTATGTTTGTTCTGCACATCTTTCTGGAGTAGAACATTTAGTTACTGTCACTACTGCTTGAGAAAAGGGCGCTGTGTCTGTGGTCGCTTGACCAATAATTTCAGGACACCTCCCTCACGGCTGCCCTCATGTTGTAGCACACGCTCCTATGACGACAGGACGCTGTACATCATGGAGGAGCAGCAGATGCGCCTAGGGAGGCAAGAGGCGGCACACAGGAGGCGGCTGATCCTGACCCAAAAGTCATGACAGGCACCAGCAGAAGAGCGTGGGAGGCTGTTCTGCTGATGGAATACAGACCCATGCATTTCACAGGGCAGAAGAATAGATACTGACACTGACTTTTTCTAGGCAATGGAGGCAATCTACAAGCTTTCTTTCTAGGACAGCCGTGCAACGTCACCGAAGGGTGCCGATGGAGTCGTTATTGGAATGCGGACAAGGCTGGCTGCCTGGATGTGACATCTGCAGTTGTACCAGGTGCCTCTCAGCGGCTGCTTGCCTCTATGCTCCGCCATCATCATCAGAAACGCTTTCATAATTTGAGTTATGAGCTTGTGTTTTGCAAGTGAAGTCTGCAGGGACAGCTAGCTGAGCATGTGCCTGGGCAGCGGGAGAGGCCAGGGGGTGGGGCCATAGCTGCAGGCCCAGCCTGTGGCAAGGGCAGGCAGCCTGGGTGCGAGAACCTGGCCTGGTAGCTGGCACTCGGGCACAGGCGTGGCCAGTCCGAGGCTCTGTGAAGCCCCAAGGAGATGGGCCAGGACTTGGGTCCCAATCAATGGCAATGAGGACAGCAGCAGAGGCAGAAGCAGCAGTGACAGTACTAGCAGGGGCAGCAACAACTGTCACAGCCTCCACCTAAGGCACTCTGCCTAAGGGTGGTTCTGGGACCCCATGTGGGAAGCAGGTGCCCAGAGCCAGCCCACATAGCTGCTCCACATTAGGGACGGAAACTGCTGATGCTTCTTCAGATAAATGATTTAGTCAGTTATTACAAAGAGATGCCAACACATGGAGACTGAATTTTAAAAAATCAACATGAGTTATTGTGGAGGACCGCCTGAGCAGCTCTCCTTAAAAGAAAAGCAACTGTCTCCATTTTGACTGAGCCTGACCCTAGTCCCTCTTATTGAAATGTAAAGAGCTGGCTAGGAGCTCTCACTATCCTTTCAATTGGCCTTAAGCAGTGTGTAATGGTCTAGCTGAGGTGCTGATGGTAAATTTTGAAGATGGCACACGTGTTTCCCTGATAACAGGACGAAGAGCCAATGCTCCACAGTGTCAGCTGGGATAGAGCCTCGAGATAGAGGCTATGACTTCATGGGGCATAAAAGATTACATGTCAGAGCTAAAACACCAGAACCCCAAAATCTCAATTGGCCTTATTGGTCTAGCCGAGGTGCTGGTGGTAAATTTTGAAGATGGCACATGTGTTTCCCTGATAACAGGACGAAGAGCCACTGCTCCACGGTGTCAGCTGGGATCAAGCCTCGAGACAGAGGCTATGACTTCCTGGGGCTTGGAAGATTACACATCAGAGCTAAAGCACTTGACCCCCAAAATATTATATGCTATCTTAATAGCATAATGCAGATTACTTCCTCTTAATATGGCAGAGGTGAATGCAGCCTTCCTACCTAGCACAGCTCACAGCTCACCTTCTTCCCACAATTCCCTTTCGCAAGCCACTCCCCCTTCTCCAATGAATAAAGCCTGAGTGCAGCACTGGGTCGCCCTCTTGGTTCCAGAAGCTGTTCTTATGGTTGGACCTAGGGCCCTTGGCTCCCCATTAATTGTATAAATACATTTTAGTGTCTTTATTATCGCCGTGGGTTGCGCTGGGAGTGGTAGATTGGAATTAACTTGGTGGAATTCCAATAATGGGTTATTAGGAACATAAGTTCAGACTTTTTGGACCAAGATGAGAACCAGGAAGGGACCCCATCAAGTTATTACAAGTCATCAGTTTAAGTCTCCAATTTTAAAAACTATCTCACAATTGCAAATCAAACATCCGTAGGCTTAGAAACAGAAATTAAAGATCTTTGCACTTGATAGAAAAGAACACTTTTCCTAGGAAGTTTTGAATAAACCAAGAATCAACAAAGAAGTCCATTTTTAAGGTTATGTTTTTCTTTGTAGTTGCACATACAGCAGCAGGGCGCATAGCAGTGTCTGGGTGTCGATACAAACCCAGCGAGCCAGGTTCAGGTTCCTGCGTGACCCCAAGTTCCATGAAATATCACAGGTGCTGAGTAAATTTAAATTTAAAAACAAGTTCACACGTGAGACTGGCTGGTATGGGGTTAAATCTTTTCTTAAAAAGCCTCGTCTGAGACTCATCATCATTTCTAAATCATTTGCCAGAAATTTTTCCAGCTGTTGTCACAGCCTGCAGATACAGCACTCTTAACAACTGCGACAACGGACACCTCTGCAGAAAAATCCTTCTCAAATCAAAAGCTGCCGAAATAACTCTTTGTGGTCCTCTGCGTCCCAAGAGCGACTGACATCGGCTAAGTTATGTTGATTGAAAATGAAGTTGCGCAAAGCGTAGGTTCTGGCAACCTAATCAATGAACTTGCAGAAAAACTGAGCCCGGAAAACCGTATACTTGCAGTGTCACGTTGTCACTTACCGTACTGCATAAAACGGTGACATCAGATATTTTCCTGTAGTTTGTAAACCTTACTTATTCATGCATCATTATCAGCTCTTTTACATTCTGTATGTAATAAACTATTTTAAAGCTCAAACTTTATTTTGGTAACTTTCATAGTACATTGATCTTGCTTTAAGCAAAGAGCCCCACGTTTCCTCTTTTGCACGGAGCCCTGCAGGCTATGCAGCCTGTCTGCCAAGATGATCTGAGGAAGAACAATTTTCAGAGCTGGTGATAGATGCTGCCCACAGCAATCACGGCAGAGTTTCAGTTTTACTCCTCTGGGACTTCCGTTTTGGACAAACTAGCTTTCCAAAAAGTTAAGTAAATTATCTTCACTCCATTGCTTCCACATTAGCATTTTATTTCTGAGAAGTCAAGCAAATTATGTGAAAATGCTCTGTCCTTTGGACATTGGAAAAGTACTACAACTTGTTCCATTAGCAAGTATTTTTAGCATGCATTCTACTATGTTACTTGCCAGGTATCAAAGCTACCTAGGTAAGTAAATATATTTCTGTTCTGATGAGTCTGATTCTGGACACACTATGAATACTAGTGAGTTACAACGCAGTCTTTTAAGTGGCTGCAGAAGCGTGGAGGAGGCACACATCACCAAGGCAAGCGAAAGCAGGTGTCATTAACACGGTGGCAATGCTAGAAAGTCCCCACCTCTGTGTGTCATGGACCCAAGGCTGTCTGGACCCATGTCCGCACTGTCATCCTGTTCCCTGCCCCACACGTGGACAGCGAAGAGTCCTCTCACTACGCTGGGACACCACCGGCTCCAACCCCACGCAGCTGGGTGGGTGGATGTCCTGCCTTGGAGCCTTCCCTACAGCTCAGCATGGCTGGTTACAAACTCATTGGCAGTCGCTTTGTGTTATATTTTAAGGATGAAGACTATACTTATCTATTCATCCAATAAGTAACTGCAGTGTTCAAGAAATGTAGAAGCATTTGCCCTGGCAGAGCTTAGAACTAAAGATTTGAGTGCAACAACAAAACACACCTGGGGCTGAAGCACAGTTCAACTGTAGAGCCTCGCCTAGCGTGCCCAAGGCCCTGGGCTTGACACCCTCCACCCCCACCCCCGCACCAAGGGAGAAAGAGGAAAGAGGAAGAAGGCGAGGAGGGGACTAGGAATATCATTACAACAAGCTACCTTCTATAATGCGATTATGGCTAACTGCCTTCACTTGTAGTTTTTTTTTTTTTTTTTTTTCCATATATGTATTTGGCTCCATGGCACAAGTGCCTGCTTGGCAAGTGCAAGGTTGTGAGTTCGAACCTTGGTCCTGCAAAAAAAAAAAAATAATAATAATAATAATAATAATAATAATAATAATAATAAAACATATATGTATTTGGTACAGGGTCTCACTACGCAGCTCTGACTCGTAGTGATCCCCCTGTTTTCAGCCTCCCCAGCGCTGGGATTACAGGCATGTGCCACTACACGCAGACTCTGATCACAGGCTTAGCACACCCTTGGGGCAGGGCCAGCGTGGCATGCTCTATCAGGGATCAAACCCTGGTCCCTGCGCTTGCCGAAGCAGGCACTTAGTCTGCTGAGCTATTTCACTGGCCTGACTTGTAGCATTTGACTTACAGTTTCAGTTTTTTACTACTCTTAACTATTTTCCACTCACTTGCTTTATATACATGAAGATACTCTTAAAAAGCTGAATATGGAATGATTTCTATTTCAGAATTGTGAGAAATGGAAAATAGCTCCACAGACACAGAAAAAGAAGAGGAAGAGGAGGAGAATGAAGAATCTGAACCAGACACCGGTTATGCCATAATGCCTACGATCAACATTCAAGATGAGCGGTCGGTTGACTTATCTGCAACTCCAGCTTTCCTTTGTCTGAATGAGGTATGAAATATTATCATTATGTATTACTGTACAGTGTTGCTATAGTAAGCCTGAATCACCATTTACTTAAAAATTCAGATGAAACCCATGTAATTATAAAAATTCTTCATTACATGAATCCTATAGGTACAATTTGAAGCCCTTTAAAACAAAATCAACCTTGCTTTTTCTTGTACAAGCTTATCAGTAATTCTGGGCTAATGCAGTAGTGTAGGTTCTTGTGCTGTTAAAGCATAAGACTGTATTTCCGCCAAAATAAGAGCTGGCTGGAAGATCAACCTTGAAAACTACAGATGAAAAATTCCAGCCTGGGTCACCTTTCTTCATCTTGCAGAGCAGCAACCAAGTAAGAGAACAGTGCCGAGAGGCGAGTCAGGCCAGGCATTCTTGAGCTTTAGTTTTCAAGGCTGGTTATTTTCCAGCGTTCTTACTTTGAGGCAAAGAATATATATATATATATATATATATATATATATATATATATATATATTGTCACAGCAAAAATAAGCTTTAAAATTCTTAAAGGAATTGAAGAATTTATTCAAAACCAGAAAGCAGAAGCAGACAGGAATAGAACAGGATACAGAAGTTTTTAAAAGACGTTATGTGTGGACATGTGTTTGTGTGTCTGTGTTTAGGGTCTACATTGCCAAATTGTGTACTGTTTTTTTTATTTTGGCATAATTTCAGATATACAAGAAAGTTGCAAGAATAGTACAAAGAAATCCGGTGTCCCTTTCTCGCCATTTTCCCAGATGCTCGCATCACACTCCGCTGGCTTTACTTTGTTCCTCCTCCTCTTCCTTCCCTTCCCTTCCCCTCAGCATCCCCTTCTTCTGAAAATGAGATGTCCCCTTATAGCTAAATGCATTTGTGCGCTTCCTTCTTTCTATTCTTTTACATAATGAGCGTGTGATTATATCGGGAAACTAATACTGCTGCGATACCATTATCTAATCTTCGGGTCTTACTCAGACCTTACCAGCTGTGTCATCAGACCTTGCCAACTGTGTCACTAACATTCTTTATAGCCAATGACTGCCCTGTTCATTATACATTTACAGACGATATCTCTCATTCAGTAGTCATCTCTTTAATCTAGATCAGCTCCTTGGAATTTTAAAAATTTCTATAACATCAACATTTTTGAAAAAATATAAGTTTATAGTTATTTTGCAGAATTTCTTTCAAGTTGGATTTGTCTGACTTTCTCATCTTTGGATTCAAGTTGCCCATTTGGGGGAAATATTAGGTACAAGGTTACATTCTTAAGTACATTCTTGTATCAGAAGCACGTGATGTTGACTTACCACATTGCTAGTTAGAGTGGTGACTTCCAGGTTTCTTCTGTGTAGATTATCATTACTTTTCTATTTGAAAATAATAAGCATCCCACTGGGAAAATACCTGAGGCTATAAATGCATCTCACTCCTCCTAAAATTTTCACCTACTAGTTGGACATCTATTGATGATCCTTGCCCAAATAAATTCTTATGGTGGTGATTTTCTAATTCTCTGTCTCTATCTCTGTCTCTGTCTCTGTCTCTCTGTCTCTCTCTCTGTCTCTGTCTCTCCCTCTCTCTCCCTCTCTCTCTCTCTCTCTCTCTCTCTCTCTCTCTCTCTCTCTGTATGTCTCAGTGCTTAGGCTCTAATTCAGCACCTGCTAGGTGAATACTATACCACTGAGCCACACTGCGAAGTCCCACACACATTATTTTTTGTTGCTGCTGCCGTGGCTTGGGATGTGGAGTTTCACCATGTTGCCAGGCTGGTCTTGAGCCCCGGGCTCAAGTGATCCTCCTACCCGACCCACTGATCCTTGGACAATTACATTAGGTGACTTTCTACTCTTAGGAAGATCGGTCTCTTCATTCTGATTTAGTGTGTCCTCTGTTTATCTGTGTGGGCTTATGGGATCTTACAGGATTTTGTTCAGTGGATTATAAACCACCTCTGTCATCACTCACTCCGACTGTTTAATTACCCACGATCTGGCTAGTGTGTGTGTCTCTAAGTGGGCCCTCTTGTCCCTCTGGCCCGCCTCCGCAGCTCTCTATGTGCCTCTTCACTCTCTGGCACCAGAATGTGTTCTGGATTCACATTGTATTTCCTTTGCTCCGGCTCTGGAATCAGTCTTTTTTCAGAGGATCCCAAGTTCTCTTTTTGTGAAGAAGGATATTTGGAAACTGAGATCTCAGTGCTGGGTATGGTCACTGCTACTGGTGTGTCATTGCTTTAGACCCTCTCAAGGGACAGAGTTAAAAATAGATGTATGAATACTTGGATCTTTCTTTTCTTTTCTCTTTTTTTTTTTTTTTTTTTTTTTTTTTTTTTTTTTTTTTTTTTTTTTTTTTGTAATTTAGGGAAGGATCTACCTGGTGTTCAGGATCTCACTACTAGATCAGACTCATAGTGATCCTCCTGTTTACAGCCTCCCAACAGCTGGGATTACAGGCGTGCTCCAGCACACCCAGTCTCAACTGCCATCTCAGGGTGCTCCAGGGGCAGGGCCAGCCCGGCAGGCCCAGGGATCAAACCTCCAACCCCTGCACCTGCTTGCAGGCTCTTTAATCTGCTGAACTATTTGGCTGGCCTCCATGGACTTATATTTCTTTATACATTTGTCCTCATATATTTAAAACCATGATTTCATAGCTGATCAGAGTTCTGTATCAATCCATCATATGTCCAGCATTGCAATAGAACTTCTATTCTTACAATTAAATTAAAACTAAAGCTGAACTTGTTTCATAGAGTTGTCTAATGTTACTGCCAAAGAGATTTTACCCCTATGTGACATAGGGTCACCCATTTTTAGGACTGTCATAAGTGGCTTAAAACCAGGTTACTTTGGGCCTAGTGGAAACATCCTCCCCCCATATTCCTGAGACGTAGCCTCTTGCTCCTGATCCCACTCACCCCAAAGACAGCCGCTTCACAGCTTCTACCCTTGAGCAAACCTAATGGTTAGCTGATGAGTAAGAGCCCCATTTTCCTACATGTTCTCTCTAAATGAGCTCCCTACCCCTGCTGGAAACCTCAGGGACAAAACCGGTGGACCTTAATGGAGGTGCAGCAGCCCTTCGACTGTTGGTGGACACCAGGCACCTTCTGTCCAAAACCCTGACCCCTCTTGGATGAATAATGACATATTTATTCTGTGTCATGTACTGTATTTTGGTGTTGCCTCCTCATGATGTCTTACCTGTCTCCCTAGCCTCACCCCAGGTCAGATTAGTCCCTCCTAGGTGACATCTGTCTTGGTTTATGGCCATCTTTGAGGACTCTCTGGGGACAGTGGTCATAAAAATCATAAGCTGAGTTTATGTAGCAAAATGATGCGAACAGCAAAAATTATACTCAAAGGTTTTTAACCATTTATCTTCAACCTACCACTTTATTAAGCATTTAAAAGCTATAGTCATTCATTATGATGGTGACTCCACAATAGATTTCAACAATAGTTAAAGAATTATCTTCACTATTCTGTCATAGCGCAACATTAGCATTTTTTACTGCATTAAAACTAATTCTCAAGCCTATGAAATCTTACAGAACAAATTATTGGCATCAGCCAACTGTGATAATAAATATGAATGATTAAGGGGTGGAAAGGTGGCTTAGCAACAGGGCACTTGCCTCGCCTGTGTGAGACCTTGGCTTTGGTCCTTGACACTGCAAATACAAGCAAGGAAAACCCTGTCAAGATATTATTAAGAATCTAAGTTATAGCCTTAGCTTCTAATTCTTTTGACATTTAAAATGTAAGATTTATAGGGGCCTTAAAGTTTTTAACCTCCATTATGGAAAGTTGTCCTTCAGCTGTCTAAACAGAAACTGCTGCCATCTGTGAAATAGCAAGGGTTCAGGAGACAGCTGAAAGAAAGCTGTTGGGAATCCTCTTCCAAAAATCCATATGTGTGGCATGACATTGAAAGAGCCAGAGCCCCTCAGAGCACTCATTGTTCTTTGTGCCAGTGGCACAGCTGCCCTGGCACTGCTGAGTGGCAGAGCCCAATGCCACAGTACCATCTAGTCCTCGCTGAAGAGTGATCTCAGCATGGCAGGCAGAGCATTCTGAAATCTGGAGCCATAACACTTTACAATCTATCCCTTGCTTAGATCTTTGGGATCTTCTTACCTCTTCAGGGACTCTCCCATGTTTAGAGGTAATAAATTCAGGGGCCAAAGGACACTGGCTATCTTAAAATATGTGATGCAAGCTATGCCCAAGTCAACCTCCTCATGTTGCCTCTGAAAATACTGTGTGACTCCAACCAAAAACCAAATGAGCTTCTTCCATAGGTCTCACTTTGTGACCCTTCCCTCTGTTCTGAAATGTTTAGAATCATGTCCTTCAGGAGATGCTCGGAGTCCAGCACATACGATTCTCCGACCTACCAATTCTTGTGACATTTGTAGCCACATCCATGTCTTGGTAGTCAGCCACCAATAGATACTCACTGACTGATCTCCTCATCAGATACTGCACAGAAAATCTAGAGATTCTTGCTGACATGATGATCTCATTAAGGAAGATAAACAGGGCAGTAGCTAAGTGTGTCACTTTACTCTTTGGAGTGACTCTTCATAGCAATGTTTGGAACAAAGCCACAAGACTTCCCCATGAGCCCCTCCTGGACCCCACTTCCAACTCCACTTTCCCTGCCTAACTCTGAGATCCAGTATGCCACAGTTTTTGGCCCATTGAGAACTGAGTCTCACCCCAGTCTCTATTTTTGAGTATTTTCCTCAAGTTTACATATACCTATATATTAAATCTCACAAATATATAAATACTACGCAACTCGGTGGATTTTTTCATATGCTTATAATCAACATGTTCAGCATGGAATTTGTCAGTCTTCTCCCAAACCACATTCTCTCCCCTGTCCTTTGACAGTTCAAATATTAAATTTATGTAACTCTCGATTTATCTTTTCTCCCACCATATTTTCAGCTTCAAATCTGTTTTCAGCAACCTGAAGTGCTGTCCAGGACTCTTTGCAGCCCTCCTTGCTCTTATTAGAGATTCCTACTGTTCTGTCTTCTCAGCACGTGCTTGCCCCTTCATCGACATCCCGTAAAGTGAATCACATGATCATGCTCATCATTCCATCCATTGGATTCATTGGCAACATTATATGGAAGTGGATTCTTTTTTTCTACTGCTGCGTAGGGTCCTACTGTTCTTCCACATGATCTGAACTTACAAAATTCTTTTATTTGCATGTATACCAGCGACTAGAGTTACTATGTCTCATCTAGGTTTATATTCAGCTTTAGCAGGGACTTTCAAATGGTTTACCAAAGAGTTGTACCAGCGTACATGCTGCTGGCTTTCCTGTTGGATACTGAAGCAGGTCCACTGTTAATTACAAGTGACTGCTTTCATGGAATTCCCCAACATGGGATTTCTGCTCATATCTGTATGCGCTGTGTAAAGCAATGCTCATTGTACACCTGGCTTTCGTTGTCATGTCAGTGTGTCAGATGTTGAACTTTTCCATGGCTGGTATATGGTGGCATGTGGTGGGTGCTAAATAAACAAAAATTTATTTTTGTTTTAATGCCATGAGCCAACATCAGAATATGATTTTGCCCAAGATTTTGTGGCTCTGCTTCTCACCAAGAGGTCCTTCCTTCTCTTCATTTATTGTGAATAATTCTTGTGCTTATCATTAAGTCTTTCAACTTAACCATAATGTAAAGAAAGTGCTGGAGTGTTTGGGAGGCAGGGCTGGAAATGTGACTATTTTAGGGAAACACTAAGGAAGGGAACATAGGTATTGGGATAAAACATGAAATTCTGTCACAGTAGAGTGTGAATGAATAGAAAAATGTTAATCATGGGTAAGCAGATGAAGAGAGCTTAGATTTGTTGACAATGTGACCTTTCATATGTAAGTCAGGTCACATAGAAAATTGAACTGTTAGACTTACAAAAACTGTGACAGTGGCATTTGTACCTAAAGTTGTACTTGAAGGTGAGATTTGATAAGAATTGAGGTCTCAAAAAGACTGTGAAGGATAATGCTAGCTGAGAAGTCTCAGTCCATTTCACAGATGTCTATGCAGCACCCACCATATGCCAGCCAGGTGCTATTGAAGACATCAATTGCCATCGTTGTCAAAGCCCTGGAATCTAATCTATCCTCGGAGCACTGCTGTGCTGGATTGTGCCAGATGCTACAGGGATTCACAGACACAAAGCTCGCAGAAGGTTCCTGTTCTTTACTACAAGCTTTGTTTGGGAACAGGAAGTTTGACAAGTTACATGTCGACAAAAGGCAGTAGGGGGTTATGGACCTAAACGTTTCAAATAGTTTTATGAGTACCAAAAGGAAGGGCCCTTGCTGTGCAGTGAGATGATTTGGAGAGGCTTTTGGAAGGCAGTGGGTCATGAGAGAGGGCATATTTTGTCCTTGGATTCCGCTACATCTGAGTTTTTCTGTCCTTGACCTGCACCTGTACACGTTTACATGGGGAAAGTCTGCAGGGCCCACGGCACCTCATCGCAAACGTGTGCAGGGCTGCCTTCGTGCATGATTCTTGCCCCAAAGTGAACTCTCCTGTGTCATCACCTGTTTCTGTCCTGCACATGTCTCCTAATGTCACCTCTTACCTGTTCCTTTCCTCCCACCATCAAGATAAGATATGAAGAATGGCTGAATGAATACAGTAGTAACAGGGAAGGGAACAAATACATTTTAGAGAGATATGATGAATGGATATTGCTGTAGGCCTGGAGAGTCAGGAAGAAATGAGGGAGAGAGACTAAGCTGACATTTGGAATTATGATTTGGGAAAAAGGCTAAATTATGGTGACACATGTGACAGAATTCAGAAAACATAATGGAGCTGAGGACAATGTTTAGTGCATGGATCTGAGCTTGCCAGGGAAGGCCCAGGCTAGAGAGGTAGACATAGCAGGGCCCTGGTGGTTTGCAGGTTGCTTTCGGAAAGGACTTTAGCTTCCTATTTGTGGAGGGCCACCTGAGTGACTCACCTTAAAGGAGGATCAGTTGTCTCCATTTTGGCTGAGCCCGACTCTATTTCTTTGTATTGATATGTACAGAGCCAGCTAGGAATTTTCCTTATCTTTATGAGTTGACTCTAAGCAATGCAAGTTAGTCCAGCTGAGGTGCTGGTGGTAGTGTCTGAAGATGGCAGATGTGTCTCCCCTGAACTCCCACTGTTGTTCCCTTATGTGAGCTGGGACAAAGTGGGATGAAGAGCCAGTGCCCCATAATGTCAGCTGGGATCAGCCTAGAGATAGAGCCTATGAGCTCCTGGGACTTGAAAGGTCATACATCAGAGCTGAAGCACTATTCCAAAACACTAGGTGCGACCTCAGCTGTGTTATGCAGATCACTCCCTGCGGATCCTTCTCTGCATATTGCAGCGGTGAATGCTGGCCTCCCACCTAGCCCAGCTCACAGCTCTCGCCTGCCTCCCGCCATTCTCACAGGCACTCATGCTCAGGCCACTCTACTCTTCATAAATTAATAAAACCTGGGTTCATCTCTAGGTCGAGGCCTTGTTGCAGAAGAGATCTTCATGGCTGGACTTGGGACCCCTGCCTTTGTGTCTTTATTCTCACCATGGGTTACACTAGAAGTGGTAGGTTGGAATTAACTCCCTAGGATTCCAGTGATTTCCATGGGATTACAAATGTCAACTTCCTAGGCCGTGAGAAGAACTAGGGAGGGCTCTCTACCTACTCAAGGTAACTTAACAACACAGCCTATCCCTGTGCATTTATAGAAGAACACTGATTCCAGACTTTGGAAGCAATTGTTTCACTGGTCTAGTCACAACTTCAAAAGATACCTTTTTTGCATTTGGTTCTTCTAAGACTGATATTAGATAAATAAATTTTGAATTTTTAAAATTCTCCTTAATGACTGAAAATGCGGGTGTTTTCCTGATACCACTAAAGTTGGGTCCACTTTCTGAGCTGTACCTTCAGCAGGTTTACTGGTGAGTTTCAAGGAACTAAACCATTTTCTCTTTTGCACCTTAACTGATCAAATAACTGGTTACGGAGATGAAAGGATAAGATTCTCGCCTTCCAGGAGCTTACAGTCAGAGGTTTTTGGGGTGCATAATGTAGCTTTCCGGATGAGCCCACAAGCAGCAAGACTTTTCAGATGACCTTTCCATTGTGAAGACTGAGACTGTCTTGGATTTCGTCCCTGGACAGAGCCCCATTCTGCCACCTCCTGCTTTGACACATGCTGCACTTGGCACTATTCCCTGCTCACTCACACAGTCGAGCACCACTTTAGGGCTTGGCAAATGGCCTTTGAAATAAACTTTATATTAAAATGAAAACTAAAGGTAAACAGGTAATGACTCTATCAGTACTGAACCATCACAGATTTCCTTATTTTTTTCCTTCGGCACCACACTGCATTAATAGCTGTGTTTGAAGGTTGTATTTTTTTTAAAAGCTTTTAAAACTTGTCTTGGCAATTTTTCTCTTGTTGCTGAGACAAAATACCTGACACTCAAAGCTAAATGAGGGGTGGATTATTTGCCTTGCAGCTTGTGGAGGTTTCAGGCCCTAGTTAGCTGGCTCCAAGGCAGGGTAGCTTGGCACAGGGCTCCACAGAGGAGAAACAGTTCATGGTGGCAGAAGACAAGAAAAGCAAGGAGGCAAGGCACTGTGACAGTTTCTTTTTGCCCCTTTTATCTTATTGCGACTCCTTAGGGTGGATTGCACTCACCTCCTCAATTCTAGCATTGCGCTATGGATCGCTATAAGTTCCACTATAGGTCCAGCCGTCTCTGAAAAAGCCTCACTGATGACCTCGTGAGGCTTTGGCAGGACATCTAGACACAAGCCATAACACTGGGATACTTATTTTTAAAATATATCTATAAATCTCACTATTATTGGCATGTTTTCTTTTCTTTTCCATCACATATCCAGGTAGCCTTGCAAGAATGTTTTTTCAAGATTTTACGTGGCTGTCAAGAAATTTTAAATAGCACAGTAGTTTATTAAACAATACAAATGGATTCCACAAGTTTCGTTTCTCCCCTGCCATTGCTGATTTTTTTAATTTTTACTATAACCAGGTAGAAATTTGACATTCCTTCCTGTATGGAAGAAGACATTGAGACACAGCAGTAATGCACTTAAATCATTAGGTGTCAGTGCTGCTCATGTCTGTGTATGAGGAGGAAAGGTTTCCAAAGGTACAAGTCATATTTTCTAGGCATATTAGCAGCCCTAAACTTAATCAGTAAAATCACGGCCTCTAGGGCAAGATAGGACTGGAGGAAAGAAGCTCCCATGTGAAGAGATCCGTACTGTTGGTGCCTTCAAAATGATGACCACGAAAGCTGATTCTGGCCAGGAATCCAGGATCCTGTCAGTGATAGGTGCTCAGCGCAGCAGAGAACCAGGCAGAAGGAAGAAGGGAAAGGCCCTTGAGGACATGGAGAAAATGTGAGGAAGGATGAGAAATTCTCTTGACTGGAACAAAGGGAGGCTGAGGCTTTTATGGCCTTTTGCCAGCAGTGGAGTTTGGAGAGGATATTTAGATATACCTGAGGGAGCTGATTGGGGGTCTTCCCTGAGAGGGTGGGAAGGGTGGAAGTAAATTATGTCTAAGTTGGAGAAGAACGGGGAGATAGTCTTGGTAAGATGGGCTTTTGTTTTAAGGGCATCAGCCATATTAGATGGCCACCACAATGATTTTAGTAATTCATGCTAGGCCCAGAACCTACCAGTCAGAATAGCAATCTGAACAGGCTGTGCTAAGTGCCACACAGCAGTCAGCGGAGCAGGGAAATCCCAGGACCAAGAAAACCCAGCAGTTCCTCTGCTTCCTACCCGCCAGTACTCATTCTGAAAATTCTTACTGAGCTTTACAGCACATCCAGGGCCAAGGCGATGAAAATATGTATCCCTCGTCTGTGCGGTTCATTTCCCCCTCTCTCCCTTCCCCTTTTTCTATTCCTTTACTGACATAACCAGATTCTTCTTTGTGTGCACCAGAGTGTATTTAATTACACATTTATTAAAGTTTGAATTGCCTATTTTTATTGATGTTTAACCTAGTACTGTAACAACTTGGCTAAATGTTAAAAATAATAATCTGAACTTGGATGGTGTAATTTTAGAAATAGTCACTGTGAACAGATGTTGCATTTCAGAAAAACAGGAAAAATAATTAAAGAAGTTTTCTTCTCCAGTGATATAAAGTCCTTGAGGGAGAAAGTAAGTTGGGATTACAAAGCTTGTGGTTCTTGATAGAAAATGTGCAACTTGCAAATGATAGGTGAGGGCCTGGGTATGCAGTAGAGCTTGTTTGTATATGTTGAAGACTGTTTTAAAATGTATTAATAGAAACTCCGAGGGATAGGAAGGTGGTAGATCAAATGCTGCTACACTGAGATACATACTGCCCCCAGGTCAGCTCCCTGGGGCCCTGAGGCAGAGCCCCATCACATGGATAAGTTCTTGAGTAGGAGGAGGTCAAGGGCAGAAGAGAGGGATGGTGCTTTTCAGTGCTTTACTATGCTTTGCCCACTAAGGGACAGACAAAGGCAGGAACAATGGCTCACGAGATTGAACAACTTCAGCAGGCTCTGGAACGTCACTGCAGCCCCTAGTTGTCCACTGCCTGGCGCTAGGATGCTTGGGGCAGATGAACATGGACGCTGGATTAGTGAGTTTGCATTGGCAGCGTACATCCCAGGAGGCAGACTGGGTGGAGGAAGGTGAAGACCAGGCAGGCAGGAAGCCAAAGGCGAGATGACTCAGGCCCGTGGTGTTATCAGGTTGTCCGGAACAAGGTGTAGCTGGTGTATGCACGTAGGCCAGACATTGAAGGATTGATTTCACAGAAAACCAAAGTGTGGTTAAGACAAGGACCCATTTGTATTTCCTTTTGTGGGTGTAAATTCCTTTCATGTTCTTTTTTCTGTATTTTTTTATTGAGTGCTTTGGGTTTTTTATATATAAATTCTTAGCAACTCTTCGTACATTTGGAAACTAGGTCTTCAATATAATCTGCACTATTTTCTCTGTTTATTGGATTTTTTTTTTAGTTTGTTTATGGTGATTTTCCCCTGAGTGGGAGTCTATTTTCTTTTCCTGTACTTGAATTTATTGATCTTTTCTTTGTAGTGTCAGGATTTTTGTGTCATACTTTAAAAGACCTTTGTGACCTGAGGTTATAATTTGTTTCCTGTGTCTTCTCCTGGTATCTTAATAGTCTGAGTCATCGTCTTTTAACCTTTGTTCTATGCATTGATGCTAGAGGAAATAGAAAGGAGGTCGTAGTAACAAGCTTGGGAACCCAATACCAAGGCCGTTAGCTCCCAAGGAAAAAGTCCTTCTCAGATCTTCAGCCCACACATACTCAAGTAGTGACAAAGCAGGACACCTGGATGACATCAGAAATATGAACTGTGGGGACATAAGAATGACCTATTAGTAAACCTCAGATTAAGATGAGCGGAATCTTGCTGTCTGTAAAGGCTACAAACACAGTATGGACAGCCTCAAAATATTGTAAACCTTGAGTAAGGGTCTGGGGCAGGGAAAATCTCTCCAGTCAGCAGGAGGGGAGCGAGCAGTTCGATGGCTCTTGGTTCTTGCTGCATTCCAAGCTATGCCGTCTTCAGCAGGGCGAGTAAACTCCCTGAGCCTTGCTTTATACTGATACTACATGAGCTGCCACTCATGACCCCAGGGTTCCTATGGCCCACTGTGCTATGCCACCTTTACCTATGCTCTCTTACCTTTTTCTCTGGTGGAAATCATATCCAGAAGAGCCCTCCCTGCCCAGCCTAGCAGAACCGCCCACCTCCTGGAAGCGCGGGAAGCGAGCTGGCTGTGCTGCGATGTCCTTCAGAAGTGGCCTGTGTCCAGCTCTTGCCCTTCCTCACAGCCCCTGCCCTGCAGATGCTTCTCGCAGCTGTCCTCCGCCCCTCCCTGCCTGCCCTTGCAGAACTTGCTTGCCTCCCCACCCTCTCTCACAGGCCTGTCTCTGAATCTCCACCCACCTTCTCCTTGCTGTCCTTGGAATGAGGTCTGCAGGGCTCCTTCCATTTCTCCTTCCCAGCCTGGCCCTAACCCCGCAAGCCTCTTGCAGGTCCAAGCACACAGCCCAGAAATCCAGAGACGCATGAGGCACTTGGAGACACTTAGATTCGAATGTTCCCTTCTTTATCATAAAGACTATTAGCTCCTGGACCCTGTAGTCAAATCTGCTGCCATGTGACCCTTGCGCTCACTGTCCTTTGTCACTGAGCCCATGACTCAGGAGCATTAGCTGCCTTACGCTTTCCCACAGACTGCTGGTGCTGTCTCATCCTGTACGTGGAAGGAGCTGGGGAACACCCCTGTGCTTGCCATTTTGGAGCTGCGGAATTCATCTTCCAAGCCTGGCCTGGATCCCGCCTTTCTTTTGCCGCATCTCATTTCCTGACAAATATATTCTCTTTGGCTCTACAACCTCTTCTGCAGAGCGTTGTACTTACCTCATAGGACTCGTTTTTCTTTTCTGTTTTGTCATTGTGGATGGTGTTGCTGTTGCTATTTGATAAGGTCTTTCTATGTTGCCCAGTCTGGGCTTGAACTATTGGGCTCAAATGATCCTCCTGCCTCAGCCTCCCAAGCAGCTGGGACTATAGTCACATACCACCATGCCTAGCCCTTGTGTTTTAAGCTGCCCTAAAGATCTGTAGGAATCTTGAGAGTAAAAATGATGGTACTAATGTTTGTGGAAAACTTTCTTAGCTCACTGTCTTGAGTGTAGCCATGCCAAGCTTTTGGGGGGGGGGGCGCGGAGACTACTGACCATAATTAATAAAGCCCCCCATGAAAGCAATCACAGATCTTAAAAAGGACAAATTTGTTAAAGACATTTGCATCCACATCAATTCAACTTAAATTCTCACCACTTACATATTTAAAATTAGAACATCATACATTTATTCCAGCTTTATTTTGCTAGCCAAGTCCTCAAAAGAATATGCAACAGGATTGCAAGATTATCAAATTTTTAAAAAACCACAACTTTCTTTACATGAAATCAGAGCCAAATTCCTAGGTTATAGCAGAGTAGAACTCTTCGAGTTGGGCCATTGTCCACGTGCCATACCTTCTCCAGGCTCCTCCTCAACCCTTCTTTCTTTAGCTGCCCTGAAATGGCCGGCAGAACATTTGGATCAGTGGGGACATAGTTTGAAAACCTCTGTGCAGATTGTGCTCATTATGAAAGTATCGTCTCTCTTCTCCTATTTCATCGTCACGGGTGCTATCAGGGTCCCTCCAGGTTTATAATAGCTGGCTTAATCAGGCTAAGAATAACTTATTTTGTATAGAAGAAAAATTGGAAAGGAAACCATCACCAACATCATTCATTGGCAAGTGAAACATTTTCAAGGCATTGTTTTATCTGACAAATGAAAATGATAGCTTTGGCCTTCACAGGAGGATCCTGTCAGCTTCCAAAGAGCTTGCGCAGGGCTCTGTCCTGGAGAGGAATGTGTTCAGCAGTGAGTTTGCCACGTAACCATGGAATAGAAGAATGTTTACGCAGCAGAAAATCTTGTTTGCCTTTTCTGTCAGAGTTGTTTCAAATTTTGACTTCGTTGTAGGAAGAGAAAATAAATTTTGATCACGGGGCTAAGTAGGAACATTAACATACTTAATTTTAAAAATGGCTCCTGTCAAAAAGTATTACATAATCCGTTTGCTGTGATAAGGAATGTTTCATACAGTGGGAATCATTTTCCACTTTCTAGTTTCATCCAGAAAGTCACTGGAGTGATGATCCAAGGTTTTCTGTGTGTGTGCTTGGTCTGCAGGAAGTTCGCCCTTTTGGTGAGGAACACCAGCACCAAGATAGCTGAGAACAGGCGGTGGTGCACCAGGGGTGAGCTGTCGCAGCTCCAGGAGGCTTTCCCTCCTTCCATCAGGGCAGAAAAGCAGCAGGGGCAAAGCACCACGAGAGGACAGGCCTGGAAATCCTCCCAGGGTGTGCGGGGCAGGGTTGGCTCTCAGGGAACGAATGGCAGCTGCTCATCTTTCTTATGCTAGAAAAGAGGGATCTAACTCAAAATTAAAACAAGTCAGACTTCCTTTAGAAAAAGTTTATACTACTGGATCGGAAACAAATTCAGGCAACTCATTTTGTGGACCCTTCTTTGATAAACTTTTATAACATAAGAATAAACTGCTCTCATGTTAGAGAAAGTGAGACTATTGCTTTCAGAGATGAAACCTGAGCAAGTTTTCTTCGGCACTGTCCCCCCACCCCACATAGGCTGTACCTTCCCCAAGGCCTTCGGTAATAGAGGAGCAATTCACTTTGGACAGCTTAATTCTCCTTTACGTGCTAAAGGTTAGACTCACATTTGCAGTTTGGAGAATTATTTTGAGAAAGACACAGAAAATTTTAAGCACATGGCACTATGTGATCTATGCTCAGAGTATGCAAATGATAATTACTTGCTGGATTCAAATGATTATGCCACCATGCCAGGCATGGTGGCCCATACCTGTAATCTCAGCATTTGCAAGGCTGAGACAGGAGGACAGGAGGATCACCGTGAGTTCAAGGCCAGCCTAACCCCTAAACTACATAGAGAAACCCTATATTAAAAAAAAAATGTAATGCCAGCTGAAAGGCTTATATATTTCTTTTCCATTGTGATTTTTTTTTCAAGCAAAGCACAGTATAGAGTTCCTCTTGAAGTTGCTAAAAAGATAATACATATCTTTTTGAGAGCTATTATGCTTACAAAGATTCTGACCATCAGTTAGTTAGAACATAACTTCAATTTTGATTTAGCCCTAGGATTTTAGGTTCATGATTCTTGTTGTATTGACTTTTGACTATCTGTAGGAGTTGTACATCAATTTCATTTCTATACACAAGTTTCCTTTTATGTTATAGCAGATGTATTACATGACATGCATAGGCATCTGTGTAGGTGTATTTGTTTATGAATCTACAAAATCTACCCATCCACAAACGAAACCTAGCCATATGTAGAGGATAACATTCACTTTCACTTGACTGGAACTTTGAGGAAAAATTTCTGGACAATCTCACTTACGGCTATTTCTAATATTTTGAAAACTATTAGAAATAAAAGATTTAGGTTGTTTTTAATTTGGATAACTTTTGGAAAACATTTGTGAAAGAAATGAAGTTCAAAATCATTATTGTATCTGCCTTAGTTATTTTTCTCTCATTGCTGGGACAAAATACCCAGCTAAAGATACCCAAAGCTAAATCAGGAAAAGTTTATTTAGCTCACAGTTTATACAGGTTTCGGTCCATACTCAGCTTGCTCCAAGGCAGGGTGGCACATGACAGAGGGCAGCAGATCCTGGAGGCGGAAGGCAGCAAAAGCAACAAAAGCAAAA
>PVKN010012023.1:0-21120 GCA_004027915.1 Capromys pilorides
CTGTCTCAAAAAGACACACACACACACACACACACACACACACACACACACACACACATTAAAACAAAAAAGGAATGAAATACTGATACTTATTGCAATGCGAATGAACCTTAAAAGCCTTATGCTGATCCGCAACACTCCAATAGCAGATCACATGTATGATTCCACTTCTCTAAAGTCCCCAAGTAGGCATCCTCAGAGACAGAATGCAGATGAAAAGTTTCCAGGGACAGTGTAACCCTTTGGAGATGTGGGATTTCCTTCAGGCTGATGGATTTTAGAACTATGTGGTGGTAACACTGTACAACACTGAATGTGCCAAGTACCACTGAGTTGAACACTTTAAAATAGGTAAGTGATGAAGTTTATGTGCATTTTACCACAATAAAATATTAAGATATTTTCTTTCTTTGTTTTGGTTTTTTTTTTTTTTCACCATAGTGTTTTGATTTGTGGGGCTGGGTTTTGAACTCACGACCTTGCACTTGCTAGTAGGCACTTGTGCCACAGAGCTATCTCCCTAGCCCCTTAAGATATTTTCTTAAGAAAGATTTTCTGGGGCTGACAAAATGGCTCAGTAGTCTAAAGCACCTGCTTAGGCAAGTTTAGTCAACCCCAGGGACCATAGTTGGATCCCCGGTGCATGCTGCCCAGCCCCACACCCCCAGGGCAGGCTGAGCAGGGATATATATATATATATATATGTATATATATATATATATATTCCAAGCTTAGGTCATTTTATAGGTTTTTTATCTTTGTCAGTATCCAGTGGGACATTTGAGAATGACAGAGGGCATTCTCATGGAGTCCTCCTACATTTTCCCTGGTCCCCTCCTGTAAGCGTCAGCATGCAATAGTGTCCCCTGCAAAAAACCTCTGAAACTCCTGGAATTCTCTGTTTTCTAGACTAGGTAACACACCCAGCGAGGCTGAAAGTAGCAGCGAGGCCTGCTACTCACGACTGACGCCCCTCCCCCTTCTGCCCTGCGATCTCCGTAGAGATTGCTGCCTTAGTAACTAGGACTTCATCCTACTGCTGCTGTCTTTGTCCCCTTCTTTCTTCTCTCTCACTCTCTTTTTTTCTCCAGTGTCCAATTCACCAGCAATCCCTCTTGGCTTCCCCTCCATATATGTGACAGTGGTAGATTCTGCTGGTTCTGTTTCTACCCTTGTCCCCTATGGTCTAGTCTTCTTGTAATAGCCAGTGTTACAGTTTGTGTCTAGATGTCCTCCTGTTCCCCTCTCATTGAGCTTGGGTCGCACTGGCCTCCTATCAGCCCTCCTCCTCACACCTGCTCTAACTCCTCCAGGAAACTGACTTCCTTCCCTCAGCTCTTCGGCAGCTGACTCTGGGTCTGATCCACCTGCACAACTATACCTGGCCATTTAACTAAAAAATCCCATGCCCCCAGTGGCTCTCCTTCTCGTTACTCTAGTTTTTATCCTTTCAAAGGCTTGTCATGGCTTGGGCAGATAGCTTGGTGGTCTAAACACCTGCCTGGAAAGCTCAAGGACCCGAGTTCGATCCCAGGTACGACATGCTGTGCTGGCTCCGAAACCCTGTGTGCACAGTGCTGGCCTCAAACCAGGCTTGGTGGTGCACGCCTATAATCCCAGCGCTGGGGGGGCTAAGACAGGAAGACCACTATGAGTCTGACCTCGTACTAAACAAACAAATAAACAAACAACAAATAAATAAATAATCGAGTGAGCCTCTTTACAATGTGAGCTGGGAATATTGTTTGCTTATTTGTTGTCTCCTTGCTGGGCAATAAGTCATGCAGAGACTTCATTGTCTCATTCTCTGTGGTCTCCCAGGGCCTAGCATGATATTTGCTCTATAGATTTTGAATAAATGAATAGAGGCCCAACATATAACTCAAAATGGAGCCATCAGAGTCTTTTCCTGGGAAGCTGTGACATGACTTAGAGGGAGGCTCCTTTCTCAGTCTGGTACCTGGGCCTTGAGATAAATGGCAGAACATGGGAAAGGAATCAGTGGGTGGGGGAAGGTTAGAGAAAGAATGACTGGCGCAGACTACAGAGAATAGAGAAGGAGACACATGAGAGATGGGAAAGCCATCTTTAGAGCATGGCCTGTGGAGTGTGCTCACACACCATACGTGTGTCCTGTTTCTCAAATGATTTGTTTCATTGAAGCACAACTATATTCTGCAAAAATTACTAGTTTTAAGCATAAATTTGAAGAGCTTTAACAAACACATACTAGCAAGGTGTGGTAGTGTACTCCTGTAACCCTAGCATTCAGAAGGCTGAGGCAGGAAGGTTGTTTCAAAATCAAGGCCAGCCTGGGCTACATTGTGAGTTCAAGGTCAATAGTGACACCCTGTCTCAGAAAAGACAATAAACAAACAAAGTACATATTGTTGTGTAACTACAAGCACAATAGAGACGCAGAGAATTTCCTTCAATCTTTTTTTTTTCTTAAATTATGGCCGACTCAGCCTGCCCTGGGGGTGGGGCTGGCACAGCACGTGGTGCCAGGGATTGAACTGTGGTCCCTGCAGTTGCCTAAGCTTTCCTAAGCAGGTGCTTTAGACTGCTGAACAATCTCGCTGGCCCTTTTTTTTTTTTTAACTTTTTAAAATTTATATCATGGCCAGCTCAGCCTGTCCTAGGGGTGGGGCTGGCACACCATGTGGTACTGGGGATTGAACCACGGTCCCTGTGGTTGCCTAAGCTTGCCTAAACAGGCACTTTAGACCGCTAAACTATCTCGCCGGCCCATTTCCTTCGATCTTTTTTTTTTTTTTTTTTTGGCAGGACCAGGGTTCAAACTCATGACCTTGCACTTGCCAGGCAGGCACTTGTACCACAGAGCTATCTCCCCAGGCCCTCATTTCCTTCAATCTTAAAGGCATAACTTGCCTCTTGAATTTTATGTGTTACTGTAAGATCCTGCACCGCCCATTTTTTTTGTGCTAGGGCTCAAATCTGGTGTCTCAAGCTTGTGAGGTAAGCACTGTGCCACTGAGCTACATCTCCAGTCCTAATGACCACATTCATCGCCTCGGAGAGTTCACTGCTGGCCTTCTCTCTCCAGCTTCCTCTCTCCTTGTTCTATTTATTTATTTACTTATTTATTCATTCATTTATTTATTTGTTTGTTTGTTTGTTTATTTTATGGCTGGCTCAGCCTGCCCTGGGGCTGGCGCAGCATGTGGTGCCAGGAATCGAACCACAGTGCCTGCGGTTGCCTAAGCTTTCCTAAGCAGGGGCTTTAGATCACTGAACCATCTTGCCGGCCCCTCTCCTTGTTCTTGAGAAACCACTGACTTTGAATCATGTCACTGTATACCGTGTTACATTCCCATAGCATCATAGGGCCATGCACTCTTTTTCTTGTCTGATTTTTTTATGTTAAATAATTATTTTAGAATCATCCATGTTGTTGTATGTATTGATAGTTTTTTTCTGAGGATCATTCTATCAGATGAATGTGCCATAGTTTTTCTGTCCATGTACCTATTGATAGAGCTGTTGCTAGTTTGCAGTTATTACAAATGAATCTGCCATGATTTCTTTTCTCTCTCTCTCTCTTTTTTCTTTTTCTGTTCTTTTCTTTCTTTTTTTTTTTTTTTTTTTTTTTTTTTTTTTTTTTTTTTGTGTGTGTGTGTGTGGCCTGCACAGCCAACTCTGGGGGTGTTATATATTTATATTTATATTCATTTTATATATTCCTATATAAAATCAAGCAGTGCTGACTTACATAAGCACGCTGACCTCTTGCTTCTCGCCAGAGTCTGAAATCACGACATCTCTTGTGAATGTGCTGTTTGCTGCCTCTGGACCGGAATGTTAAGTGCAGGAGGAGTTGTGGAGCTTAACAGTCGGATCAAAATATGCCTGTGGCTGGACATTCACATCTTCTTTTGGTCAAGTGGATCATTAGTTCTGCTTATGTTGTTCTCAATAATAGCGCTGGGGAGGTTGCAACAGGAGGATCACTATGAATCTGAACTGTGCAGCAAGACTCTGTACCAAATAAATAAATAAATAAATAAAAAAAAAAAATTTTTTTTAAAAAATTGGGGCTGGTCGGATAGCTCAGCGGACTAATGTACCTGTTTAGGCACAGCACAGCTGTCAGGGTTTGATCCTCAGTATGCTGTGCGGGCCCTGTCCCTGGGGTGCGCTGAGACAGAGACTGAGACTGGGCATGGTGGTGTAGGCCTGTAATCCCAGCGCTTGGGGAGATTAAAAACAGGAGAATCACTATAAGTCAGATCTATGTAGTGACACTCTGAGACCTTGTAGACCTTGTACTAAATACATTTAAAAAAACATAGATATCTCTTTTTCACCTAAGCATGGAGTAGGTCAAGGTCACCAGCAGGCCTGGACTCAGTTCCCGGCCTGCTGACTTCCTCCAAGCTTTCCCTGGTCCCTTGCAAGCCATGCGGCAGGCTGAGCAGTCAGCTGCTTGTGCAGTTTGCCTTCCTGGACACGTTCCTTTCAAGAAGCAGTGTTGACTTACATAAGCACGCTGACCTCTTGCTTCTCGCCAGAGTCTGAAATCACGACATCTCTTGCGAATGTGCTCTTTGCTGCCTCTGGACCGGAATGTTAAGTACAGGAGGAGTTGTGGAGCTTAACAGTCGGATCAAAATATGCCTGTGGCTGGACAAGGTCACTGATTGACGCAGGAAGGAGAGCCTCAGATGAAAGGACAGCCAGAGCAGACAGCACGGGGCTGTGTGAAGGAGGAGGCCCACACAGGCGGAGACGCCTCGGGACTGCACATGCGGGCAGCATTTCACGTTTGAGTTTAATTTATTTTGCTGAAGGAATGCACTCAGATGTTTCAAAATTCAAAAGCTTGGTCGGATATAGAGTATTGTGAAAAGTTTTTCCCTGACTCATGTCCCCATTCACCCCAGATTCCCAGAGGTAACTACAGCTCCTTCCAACCCCAGTTCCCTGTGCATTCTTCCAGAGATTTGCATATCCAGAGATTTGCATATATAAATATATATGTGTTTCTTGTGTGCGTACATAGGCTTCTTTTTTATACAAATGCTAGTAGACTAAACACATTGTTGAACACTGATTTTCTTTTTCACTTCAAATGTTTTAGAGTTTAGTCCATAGTTGCATAAGAGGAACCGCTTTGTTCCTTCTCTATACGCCCCTTCTGTTCCATTATACTTGTTTAAGTTCTAGCAGCATTGGACACGTGGCAGTGGTAAGACCAGGGGGTCACAGGGGTGAGTGACTTTTAGTCCTCCCAGTAAGTAATGGCAGAGTCACAGGGGACTCACTTGATGATCAAACTGTAATAGAATCTCAGACACAGTAAACTGAAGGAATGGTAACATTTTTTGAGCACTGGATGGGAATGGATGCATAATGTTTCTTTTTTTAAAAAATGTAATTAGTACAGGGCTTACAGGGTCTCACTACACAGATTGGACTCGTAGTGATCCTCCTGTTTTCAGCCTCCCAAGTGCTGGGATTACAGATGTGCATCACCATGCCCAGTCTCAGTCTCAGTGCATCCCTGGGGCAGGGCCGGCACAGCACAAAGGGGATTGAACCCCAATCCCTGCGCTCTGCCTAAGCAGGTGCTTTAATCCACTGAGCTATCTGGCAGGCCCAGGATGCATAATTTTTTTTAAACTTTGCTGTTCTGAAGAATTACCCGGGGAGCTAATTAAAAGTAACGCGGAGCATGCGCCTATCTTCTCTCCACTGCCCCAGAAATGCTCATCAGTCAGAGCCAGAGGTGGGAAGCACAGCATACTACGATGCGTTGTCTGCAGGCAGTTTTTCAGAAAAACTGCTTTGCAGAGGAATAACTTCCCACTGAAGGAGCGACTAAAGAGTTCATTAATTCAAGGGATGGAAATAATTTTATTTCCATATTTTTAGATCTAAGAAGAAGTCCTTAAACAAGTAGGTATTTTTTCCCCCCAATCACTCAGGAGCCTCTGTATTCTCCCCACCTCTGCTTCCTCGTTCTTTCTCAATACAAGAATTTCTTGCTCAACATTATCTTTGAGGAAATATGAGCTCTCTGCCAGAAGAAAGACTTTGTTGGGGTGGGGAATGGGCTAGATGGAACTGGGGAGTCCTGGGTCCAGTGCTTGGGCAACTGGCCATGGCTCACATGCACCAGGCGCTGACCAGAGGATTTTACACACTCCATCTCAGTTAATGACAAAGATACATTTTACAGAGAGCAACACTGAGGCCAAGAGGACTAGTCACTTGCCTGGGATTGAGTGTAGGCTACACAGCTAGTGATGGAACCAGGATCTTCAGTTCAGATCGGAAGTCATTGCTTTTAAATGTTATGTTTAAACTATGACCACGAGGTTGGGGCTGGGGAGATAGCTCAGGGGCACAAGTGCCTGCCTGGCAAGTGCAGAGTCCTGAGTTTGACTCCCGGTTCCGCAAAAGAAAAAAAAAAAAATCAAAACAAAACAAACCAAACAAAAACTATGAACACTTGGTCAATCAAAAATTAAAAAAAAATTTTTGTCTATCAAAAATTTTAGTAAAAATCACTTCACCACTCACCACTCTCAGGTTCACTCATTCACTGTCTTTCCTTGCTGCCTTGCGGACACCATGGGAAAGTGTCTGGGTCTCCTTCTCCTCTATGTGCATGGCACCTTGCCATTGGGTAAGCAGTGGGTGCCCAACAAACAGAGTACCTGCAATAGGGTGGGGTAGAAAAACCCAGGAGAGCTACTCTAATAGGTGTTGTGACTTGTCAGCCCTTTGTTGTTGTTGTTGTTGTTATTATTATTATTATTGGGACCTGGTTTCCCATGTTCACTTGGAATTTGCAATCCACCTCCCTCATGTTCCCAGGTAACTGGGTACACCAGGTCTGAGCCTGAATATATTAATCAGCTTGAATATATTCACCTAGCTTGAATATATTAATCTCTCTTTTTTCAACGTATTTGGTTGTTACAAGGTCTCACTATGTAGCTCAGACTCATAGTGATCCTCCTGTTTTCAGCCTCACCAGTGCTGGGATTACTGGCACAGGCCACAACACCCGAGCTCTGTGGCTGTCTCAGCCTGCCCTGGGGGCGGGGCCAGTGTGGCATGTGGTGCTGGGGACCAAACCACAGTCCCTGCGCTTGCCTAAGCTTGCCCAAGCAAGCTCTTTAATCTGCTGAGCTATCTCACTGGCCCTGAATATATTATTCTTTGATAGATATTTTCTAGTTTTAAACTGCTGGATGCTCAATGCAGACTTGGAAATCATTATAAGAAACAATCTGAAGCCAGGCGTAGTGGTGCACACCTGTAATCCCAGCCCTCGGGAGGCTAAGGAAAGATTGCTGAGCTGGAGGCCAGCCTGGCTACATAGTGAATTCAAGTCCCGCCTGCATTACACATCATAGCGAGACTTTGTCTTAACTAAACCAAGCCAAACCCAAACCCAGCCCCACCCCCCCAATCTAAATATCTGGGGCCAGGGGTGTAGCTCAGTGGTAGAGCTCATGTTCAGCAATCTTAAGTCCCTGGCTCAATTCCTAGCACCCAATCTAAAAGCAAAGGATCCAAAATTTAAATAGTCATAATTATATCACTCAGAAGAACAAAACAGACTTGGCCTTCCTCAGCCTGTACCCACAGCATGCAGTTGATGCCATCTTGCCTCCATCCTCCCCGCAGCGGACTGAATGGACCCATTTGTTAGGCCCTCAGGGAGGACACACACTGTACCACTGTTTCTAGATGACAAGGACAAGACAAGGATGGCGTCTGGGGAGTTCGGGGCTATCTGCGCTACCAAGCCCAGCCTCAGGCCCCTGCCTCTGAGTCACCAGGCCCTCGCTTTCCAGGTGTGGTGGCACACGCTGTGTTCCTAGCACCCAGACTGAAACAGGAAGATCACCAGCTGTGCCCTAGAGCAATTGTTCTGTTCGCAGCCTGGGGTGAGGACAGACAAGAGCCACGCTCACCTTTCTGCTGTGCAACATGTGCGAGAGCTAAATATGTGAAAGAGGAAATAATGGTCTCTGAGACTCTGGGGTCATTTGTTGTCACCCCGCCTGTCTGGTGCCGTCTCTGTGCACTGGGACTCGAGCCTGAGCATTGTCTGTAAAGTGGGGCTGCAGTGCACACTTCACCTGGAGGGTGCTTCCAGGACTTCAGGTTTTTTTTTTTTTTTTTTATGTTTAATAAGAAATAATAACGTGACATTTTCAAAACACAAAACATGCTAGTAGTAATTCCAATAATTGATACAATGCATATTGTTGTCCTCCTAGTAGTTACACAGAACACAAGATGCAGACATGATAATTTTTCTAATCATTGTTGATACAAAAAATTTCTTCACATTGAACTAAGAGAAAGTAGTTGTATACATAGTTCAGTATTCCATAATCACAATGGATTATTGGCAGAACTGGCAATGTTGAAAGCTGTTGATTTAAACTTTTACATCTCAGCATACTAATCTAGCTTTATGTTTTATGCCTCATGGTTAACCTTTTCTGCTGGGTGGTTAAGGGCAAGTTAAAGCAAGACCTATATAACAAAACATGTAACTTTTGTATCTCCCAAGGCCAGTCAAATCCCCTCAGGATTGACTTTGAAACCATGTACAGTGCTTTGTAGAACTGTTGTCAGTGGCAGCTGTCTGGATGAGTCATGGCCATTGCTTGACCAGTTTGCTCTCTATGAAAGCCCGAGAGAATGTTTTCTCTCTAGGTGACTCTCCTTAGGCACACTATACATCATCAGTCCCTTTCCTCTGTGGGCCCATAATCTCCTTGAACAGAAAATTTGGGACGCCACTGAGTTATAGGATGTTATAGCACAGGTTCTCTTATGTCCTGAGTCCTCACTGACCTTGAAGGGCTAGGGCCAAAATATTGGCAATCCTTGTAGCCCTTCTTTTTCTCTAATTTTTGGTCTGTAAACTTACATTTTTAACTCTCCAGAAGAGAAGCTTCATGATACTATTACTCTATAACATAGATACTTGAGCTTAACATCACTGTCTTTCTGAATATCAAACATCTTATACTTAACATGGAATTGGTATTTTCCATCGATCATTGATATTCTAATAAATCCCTATATAATGTTATAAAAGTGGTTGCACATTTTTACACAGACAATTAGAAATCTAAGTATATACAAACTTATAGCCAGTTAATCCTATGGCAGCTTTCAGGACTTCTGGAAAGCAGTAAGTTAGAAGTCCTTTGCCCAGTTCCTGGAGCTCAATATTTCTTCTGGTACTGGGGATCAAACTTGGGACTTTCTACTTGCTGGGTAGGTGCTTAAGCCGCTGAGCTATTTCCCCAGCCCAATATCTGCTCATTAAATTTGAGTCGGATCTCAGTCTAATCAGCAGTTGGAGAGATCAGATGTAGATTGATGTATGATGACCTCGAATTAAAGCTGGAAAATATAACCATATTCACAGCAGTACCATCCACAATAGCCCAAAGGTGAAAACGATCTGAGAATCTATCAATGGGCAAATGAATAAACAAACTATGGCATATCCACTCATATATATAGAGGGAGAAAACTCAGACATGTGCTACAATATGGGTGCCTTGAAGACACTGTCCTAAAGAAAAAAGCCAGCCTCAGAAAGATAAATGTTTATGAATGTATTTAGTACAGTGTCTACAGGGTCTCACTACACAGATCAGACTCCTGTAATCCTCCTGTTTTCAGCCTCCCCGTGCTGGGATTACAGGTGCTCACCACCATGCCCAGTCTCAGTGTGCCCCAGAGGCGGTGCCAGCATGGCATGTGGTGTCAAGGATTGAACTCTGGTCCCTGCACTGTGCCTAAGCAGATGCTTTAATCCGCTGAGCTATCTGGCTGGCCCAGAAAGATAAATGTTATATGATTCCATTTATATGAAGTACCAAGAGTACCTGAAAAAAGTCTCTGAAAAGTCTCTGAAACAGAAACTGGAGTGATGACTGCCAGGAGCTGGAGAGGGTGAGTGGGGAGCTATTCAGTTCGTACAGTTTTAGTTTGAAACAATGAAAAAAATTCCAGCAAAGGGCGATTGGTGCATAACAATGTGAGTGTACTCAATGCTGCTGAGCTGCATGCTTAGGAATTGTTAAAAATGGTCAGTAACATAAAATAAAATTACATTTTATAAAACAAAAAAAGGTAAACTTTACACCATCTAGATTTACTTTCTCACAGTAATGAAAACCAGATAAAGCTTCATTTTCATTGGAAAAAGGATCAGATGTTCCTTCTTTCTTCGCTTTGTGTTGATACGTCTTCTCCAGAGCTCTTTCTTGCTGTAGACCACACATTTTAAGCTTTTGCTTTGTGATTATTGTTTGATACACATGTCACGGTGGTCATTATTTTAAAGAATGAAAACACTGTTAAGCATAACAAGAACATGGAAAACAACAAAAGCCTCCTCGTGTTCCCATCCTGCAGCATAAGCACAGTTAATGGCGTAGTGCGTCTCATTCCCACCATTTTCCCAGGCACTCATCCATACATTCATATAAACTTATACCAACTTGCATTTAAACATAAAATCAGGTCATAGCATATATAATGAGATGTAACCTGCTTTTTCCTGTTAAATAATAAATCCATGCACAGTTTTCTGCATCACAAGTATAAACCCACATCATAATTTTTAATGGCTCTCCAGTATCCCATTGCACCTATGGAGGGAGCACCTTTACTTAAATAATTCTCCACTAATAAAATTAGAGTTGCTACATTTTTTTTATTACAAGTGAGCTGTAGCAAATCTAATGATAATGAAACCATTTTATTATTTCTTATGTACCAGGTACTATCCTAAGCTCCTTACAGCATTGTTTAACCATCATGAGAACAGGGTCATTATTATGCTCACTTTCATAGGTGGGGAAATTGCCCATGAGCGAGGTTGAGCCACTCACCCGTGCTGTGCAGCTAGCAAGCGACAATGCTAGGATGTCAGTGGTGCTTTTTCAGGTTCTAAGGCTTTCAGGGCTCCAGTGGGAATTTACTAAGAAGGTAAATCCTTCTGTATCATGAGTGTTCCAGCTACTCCAGTGGATGCCTTAAATTCCCTTTACTGCAACCACAGAATGTGACAAATTTGTGAACAAGAAGATGGAAGGTCTCTCATCTAGCTCTTTCTTTTCCCCCTGTTTTTCTGAGACAGGGTCTCACTATGCAGCTCAGGCTGGCCTTGAGCTCACTTTGTAGTCCAGGCTGGTCTCGAACTTGTACCAAACCACCTGCCCCAGCCTCCTGAGTGCTGGGATTACAGGTGTGCACCACCACACCTAGCTTCATCTAGCTCTTTTGCAGCCTAAATTGAACAGAAAAAAATCCTGGACCCACTTCCTCTGAGAAAGTTTATGGAAGCCAAACATAGTGGAGAACTCTGGGAAACTGAGGCAAGAGGATCACAAATTCTAGCCCCGCCTGGGCAGCTTACTGAGACTCTGTCTCTGCTAAATTAATTAATTAAAAACAAATTCATGGACTTGACTACCAAGGTACCAAGCTTTTTCTGGACCCAGCCAGAAGGTCCTTGATGTGACTCCTCACTGTGGGGTCACAGACCCAGGCCTGTGCCAGCCTCATGCTCTCAGCTCCAGGAGAAGCACAAAGGTTCCTCCAGGCTCATTCGTCACCTGGGGTCTGCAGTGTGACCACACTGTTCCTCTAGGCCCACCTCCCAGCCTCTAGGACACCTTTTGGAGTACTGGCCACTCTGATGGCTCTTACACCCAGCAGCCCCTGGACAAGGGTCTTTCTTTAACACAGACCAAAGACTGCTTTCCCTAGAACAGCCCCTGAGAGGGAGACTGAAGGCACAGCTGCAGCGGAAGAGCAGGAAAACACAGGAGGGAGAGGGGAACGGTACAGGGCCAGAACGAGTATTGTCACACCAGGGGTGGCCGTGGGCAGCTGCAGCTGAAATCCATCATGCAGAGGGATTCACTCTGGGTTCCCTCACCAGAGGAGTGAGAGGGTGGTGGGGCTCAGCTCTCTGTCCCAAAGGCCACCCTTGTGGCAGATAGGTCTCTCGTGGCTTTGAAAGATGAGGTGCAGAACTTGACAGGTGCAGGAAGAAGTGCTGCGTCTGATGGCTATGCGTGGGGAGCCAACAGTGTCATGACACCCCAAGGCCAGTACACTCAGCCCCTGATTTCACCAGGGAACTTAATCTTCCCAGGGCAGTCCCAGTGCTTGCAGGAAGTGGCATTTTAACTGAACACGCATGTAGAAGTTTACATGCATTCAAATCTTACATCTCCGTATTTACATGGCTGCCTGCTTCTGTTTTGAGAGGAATCTGGTTTTTGATCTTGTTCTTCTTTTTATTTTTATTTTATTTTATGTTGATATAGGATCTCACTACACAGTTCAGCCTTGTAGTGATCTTCCTGTCTCAGCCTCCCCAGTGCTGCGATTATAGGCATGTGCCAACATGCCTGGTTCAGGGGCTGGCATGGCACCAGGGATTGAACTTGTTAGCTTATACTTGCCAGGCAGGCGCTTGAGCTGCCAAGTTATCTCCCCAGCCACCTCCTCCTCTGCCTCCTCTTCCTCTTCTTCTTTCTTCTTCCTTTTGTTTTGTTTTCTTTTTTCTTTCTTTCTTTCTTTTTTTTTTTTTTTGAGATAGGACATAGGATAGGAGACTTACTATGTAGCCCAGGTTGGCCTTAAACTCACTGCAATCCTCCTGCTTCAGCCTCCCCAAGTGTTGATGCCTGGCTTTGGTCTTGTTCTTATTTCCTGTAGTTTCAATGGCATCTTTTCTGTTTGTTCTTCCTCTTCCCCTTTTCTCCCCCCCTCCCCATATTAGATATTGAATCCATGAAACTCAGAACTTGTATCCCCAGACCATTTATTTATTTATCTAATTTATTTATTTATTTTGAGACAGGGTCTCACTACGGAAATCAGGCTGGACTTGAATTCGTTATATAGCTCAGGTTGGCCTTGAATTCATGGCAATTCTCCTGCCACAGCCTCCCCAGTGCTGGGATTCCACCACATCTGAGACAGACCTTTAAAATTTTTGTTTTGAAACAAGATCTCACTAAGTTGCCTCCTGGCCTTGCACTTGGGATCCTCCTGCCTCAGCTTCCTCAGTAGCTGAGGTTACAGACTTGTGCCACCATGCCCAGCTCTGTTTCCATGCTTATCATAATTGCTCTAGTAATTTTAATTTGCTACCATGCTTATAACATCTTTAAATCAATGTCTTTTCCCTCTGCACTCTGCAATAACCTTAAACACCTTAACTTCATTAATCATTCTGTAGCTTATGTGCTATTGTTGTGAGGGTTTTCTTTGCTTGTTTTTGAGACAGGGTCTTGCTGTTAGTTCAGGCTGGCCTCGAACTCATGGTAATCCTCCTATTTCAGCTTTCAGAGTGCTGAGATTACAGGTGTGCACCACCATGCCCATTTTATATGCTATTGTTTCTGTTTCTTTGTTTTTGCAGCACCAGGGACTGAACTCAGGATCCTGTGCTTGCCAGTCCGTCGCTTATAATACTGAGCTACCTCCCTGGCCCTTATATGCTATTGTTGTAGTATATTTTAACTTTACCTTATTTTTAACTTCTAGAAGATATTATTGTAATTCTATGTAATATAATTTTTATAATAATTTTTTTAAAAAAAGAAAAAACAAAAATTAATTAATTAAAAGGCTGGGGATATAGCTCAGCAGCATAAGTGCCTGCCTAGGAAGTGCAAGGTCCTGAGTTCAATCCCTGGTACTAAAAAAAAAAAAAAAAAAGGAGAAAAACCAAAAATTAATTAATTAAAAAATAATTTTATGACATGCCCATACCTGTAATATAAGCACTTGGAGTTCCAGACCAGCTGGGATTATGTAGTGAATTTAAGGCCAGTCTAAACTTCATAGAGAAACCCTGCCTCAAAATTTTTTAACTGTTGTTCAGACTTCCTTAGCATCCCAGGGTATGTTTAATCTTTTTGAATATTTGATGAATGCTGAATAAGAGCACGGATTCTGCATGGAAGGAATGCCGTGTTCCCTGGCTGTGGGATGTGTCAGGCTTGGTAACTAACAGAGCTTTACTGGGAGCTGTAGATTGGAACGTCGCGCTATGACTGTGGACTGGTCTGCTTCTCTTTGTCATTCTGCCTTTTCCCCCACTGCATACTTTAAAAATCATTTTCCTGGCATATGCAAATGTAGACTTGTTCTCTCTTCCTGCTAAACAGAGTTCCTATTATGAAATGACTTCCCATTTTGAAGTTGTTTGGCTTTAAAGACCACCATCTTCTACAGTTCATCTAGCTGCATTAGCTTTCTGTTGTTTGCTATTTGCTATGGTTTGAATATTTGTCTCCTCTAAAACTCACAGTGAAACCAGAGGTGGTGGCACTCACCGTAATCCCAGCAGTCTGGGAGGCTGAGGCAGGAGGAAGGTAAGTTTGAGCTCATCTTGAGAAACTGAAGTGACAAAGACAATCTCCGTCTCAAAAATAAAAAATAAAAAAGGGCTGGGGCAGCAGCTCAGTGTGAGGGCCCTGGGCTCCCTCTCCTGTGCCGCAAGCCTCACGTTGCAGGTTAATCACAATCGTCTTAATGTTGGGAACATGATCTTGAAGTGGCACTTGGGTCATGAGGGTATTAAGCCCAAGGGTAGGTGAATCCTCTCTCTTTCTCTCTCTCCCCTCTGCCCTCTACCTTCTCCCAGGTCAGGATGCAGCAATCAGGGCCTTGGCTGATCTTAGCCCCTTCACTTTGAACATCCTGGCCTCCAAAATCGAGAGCGAATACATTTCCTATAAATCACTATAAATCATCCAGCCTCAAGCATGTTACTGAAGCAGCACAAAACAGACCAGACAGTGCTTAATAATATACTTTTTTTTTTGTTGTCTTTTTGAGGTAGGGTCTCACTATACAGTTCAGGTTGACCCTGAGCTCACTTTTGTAGCCCAGGCTGGTCTCGAACTCAAACTGATCCTCCTGCCTCAGCCTCCCAAGTGCTGGGGATTACATGCGTGTGCCACCATGCCTGGCAACTTTTCTGATCTTTTCTTTCTTTTTTTTTTTTTTTTAATTTTTTTTAAATTTTATTTATTTGTTTGCTTGTTTCTTTGTTTCTTTTTATTTATTTATTTTGTGGCTGGCTCAGCCTGCCCTGGTGGTGGGGCTGGTGCAGCATGTGGTGCCGGCGATCAAACCGCAGTCACCACTGAACCATCTCGCCGGCCCCTGATCTTTTCATTTTGTATTTTATTTGTATATTCATGCCTTAGTTGAATTTCTTGTAGATAATATGTACTTGGATTTTTATTATCCAGTCTGGCAATCCTTGACTTTTGATTGATATATTTATATTTCATTTGATTGATTGATTAATAGCAGTACCAGGGATTGAACTCAGGACTTTGCGCTTGCCAGATAGGTGCTTAAGCCTCTGAGCTATATCCCCAACCTCATATATGTATTTATTTATTTGTTTTTTCCCAACCTCATATGCTTATAGATGTATTTTTTAAATATTTATATTTCGAATCTCAGAATTTGTTATTATTTTATCTATATTCAGTGTTTATTTAGATCTTTTACATGAACTCCATTTCAGTCTGCTGGAAATAAAATATTTAAAATATCTTTAGTGTATTAAATCTGCTGGTAGCAGCCTATCTCTGTCTCCGTCTCCGTCTCCGCTGTTTCTAGCTCTAGCTGTCTCTGTCTCTGTCTCTGTCTCTGTCTCTGTCTCTGTCTCTGTGTCTCTCTCTATCTCTGTTTCTTGTCCCTAGCTCTGGCTCTTTATCTCTCTTCCTGAACCGCTAGGGCTGCATGTGACCTCACACATGCTAGGCAAGTGCTCTACCTCCAAGCTACACTCCATCCTGAGGTGTCAGTGCTTGTCTGCAAATGTCACTGTGTGGCTAGTCTTCCCCCGATGTCTAACACGTTCCGCGAGAACAAACGCCCACCTGGAACTACCCTCCAATAACAAAGGAAAAAATAGACATATGATCATTCCATTGAATTCTTCCACTTGACTCATCTCACCTGGAAACTGCTTTTCTTCAGCGACCCGCCAACTTTGGGCGTGGAGCACCAAAGGAACGGGCCCATCCGAGCTCTGCTGCCTTTTCCTCCATCTCACCCCAGATTTTAATGAGCTCCTCTAAGTTCTGTCCAGCCACCTGTTACTTCCTGCCCTTCCATCGGAGCTCAAGCCTCCGTCGTCTCTCAGCCAGACTTGCCGGGGGCCTCCTAATTGGTCTCTCTGCTTCCTCACCCATCACTATACTCTATTTTTGACACAACATCCCTTTATAATGTAAAGGAGATATTGTTATTTTTCCACTCAAACCCTCTGATTCCTTCAAATCACACGTAGAATAAAACGCCAGCTCCACACTCCTCGCTGCTTCCTAACTGGAAGCCGGCCCCACTCCTATGCGGCTGCTCAGTTTCCGCCTCGCTCCCTTTGAGCCTGCAATGTTCCCCCAGACTGGGGCTGGCTCCTCCTCTCCTGTCTCTCTGCTGCTCAGATGTTCGCTGTCCAGCAAGGGCCTCTGTGGAGGACCAGCTGAGCGACTCTTCTTGAAAGAAGAGCAATTGTTTCCATTTTGGTTGTGCCTGACCCTTTGTTCATGTACTGATATATACAGAGCTGGCTAGGACTTTGCTTTGTCCCTTCAGTTGGCTTTGAGCAGTGCATGTTAGTCTAGCCAAGGTGCTGGTGGTAGTCTTTGAAGACGGCACTTGTGTTTCTCTGATAACCTCCACCTGCTCTCCGATATGAGCCGGGTTGAGACAGGCTGAAGAGCCAATGCTTCACGCTGTTGGCTGGGATCGAGCCTCGAGATAGAGGCTATGACTTCCTGGGGCTTGAAAGATTGCACATCAGAGCTGAAGCATTGGACCCCAAAACATTAGATACTATCTCAATTACGTCACGCAGATTACTCTCTACATATCATTTTCCGTATATTGCAGAGGTAAATGCAGGCCTCCTACCTGGGTTTGGCACTGGGTCGAGGCCTTTGCTCTGGATAACCATCTCCATGGCTGGATTTAGGACCCCTTGGCTCCCCATAATTACAAATATGCTTTAGTGTCTTTATTCTTGCTCTGGGTTGCTCTGGAAGTGGTATATTAGAATTAACTTGACAGGATTCCAATAATTTATCCATGGGATTATGAATATAAACTTCCCGGGCCGAGCAGAGGACCAGGAGGGGCCCTCTAAAAGCCTCCCTGCTGTGCTTTCCAGCCTGCAGTCCTTCTGCTCTGTGTCCCCCTTCCTGCTTGAATGTCCTTCGCAGTAATGTCAGCATGTGACATCATTTCACAGAAGCTAGGCTGGGAGCTCCATGAGAATAAGAACTTCTTCTTAACTTTAGTTTTCCCTAGTGTCTCGAACAGAACAGTCCTGGGCACAGAGAAGGTTCTCAGTAAATACTTCTTGAATACGAGACTGCGTGCCGCGTCTATTTTACCTTGAGAATGGGCATTAAGACTTTGTAATACAGCCGAGCCTCGGCCTCATCAGCTTGTTACTACAAAGCTGGATTTAATTCCCTGGCCATGTTAACGGTGCACTCATGTGGTGATAAATCCTCTAACTCTCTTGAGAGGAGCTCCCTAGTTATTTCTGGGTGCCCCAGAGGGGTAACAGGGGGGTGCATAAGAGTCAGAGTGTAAGGGCACCCGAGAGCCGCTTGTTAAATATTCAGGAATCCCGTGTGCTGCTTGTTACATGTGGTGACTTGAAATTGGCCCCAGTGGGAATATTTACGCTGCAGAAATCAGCAAATGCTACAAATTAGGGTGGCTTTTGAATTTAAAAATAAAAAGCCAATTTACCAGTAGAAGGCAGGGTCCCCTAACTGGTTAGTAAGTTGCAGTCCCCAGGTGGCCTGGCGCTGCTCCTGGAGTCCCCGCCCCACTGCTATCCTGGGCGGGAAGCTGTCCCTGCCAAGGCTGCTGTGCATTCTTTCATTGAACCAAAGGGGAGGTTGAGGGCTGAGGATGCAGAAACAGAATGCGGCGCCAAAGCATCCCTCGGCTATTCCCTCCGCTCCCTGCCTGCTCTGGGAAGTCTTAAGAATGTCCTTAAGAGACAGGGTCCTGCTATGTCACTCAGGCTGGCTCCGGACTCCTGAACTCAAGTGATGCTCACGTCTCAGTCTCTCGAGTTATCTCCCCAATAAAGATCACCTCCACAGCAGTGGTGCCTAGGGGTGGCTTGGGGACTGTCACTCTGTGGCAGCCTCTTGGTTACATTTCCCATAGCCGTTCCCTCTTTTTTTCTTACCGTGGCTGTGATACCTGAGCAACAGAGTGAAAAGACAGAGAAGCCCTGAAAACAAAATAAAATCCTTTATACAGGTCGGTGTGGAGGCACACACCTGTGATCCTGTCACTTGGGGAGGCTGAGGCAGAAGGATCAGAAGTTTAAGCCCAGCCTGGGCACTTTGGTGACTTAGTGAGACCCTATCTCAAAAGAAAAGAATAAAAGATAGCTGGGAGGTAGCTCGTTGTGAAAGTCCGGGATTCATTTCCCACTATCACATCCTCTGTCTCTGTCTCTCCTTCTCTGTCTCCAGCTCCATCTCTGTCTTTCTCTCTCTGTCTGTCTATCTCTTTGTCTGCCTCTGTCTCTGTCTTAAGACCCTCCCTCTGGAAGGCGAATTAGTGCCCACCTGTATCCCAGTATTCAGGAGGCTGAGGCAGGAGGATTGCCATGGGTGCAAGGTCAGCCTAGACTACATAGTGAGTTCAAGGCCAATTTGGACTACATAGCAAGGTCCTTGTTTTTTTTTTTTTTTTTTTTTAATAATTTTTTTTTTTTTTTTTTTTTTTTTTTTTTTTTTTTTTTTTTTTTTAGATATATCTCCTTGTGTAGTTCAGGCTGGACTTGAGTTCACTATGCAGCCCAGGCTGGTCTTAAACTTTATTTATTTATGTTATGGCTTGCCCTGGGGGTGGGGCTGGCACGCATGTGGTACTGGGGATCGGACTGCGGTTGCCTAAACTTGCCTAAGCAGGCACTTTAGACCACTGAACTATCTCACCAGCCCACTTGATTTATTTATTTATTTTTTTTTAAAAAAATTTATTTATTTATTTGTTTGCTTGTTGTGTTTGTTTCTTTCTTTATTCATTTTGTGGCTGGCTCAGTGTGCCCTGGTGGTGGCGCTGGCGCAGCATGTGGTGCCGGGGATCAAACTGCAGTCCCCGCAGTCGCCTGAGCCCTCCTAAGCAGGCGCTTTAGACCACTGAACCATCTCGCCGGCCCCCCACTTGATTTATTTTTAAATAGCTTTTATTCAGTTGAGTCACTGTTGGCTACTATGTTGCTGCAACAAATTTCTGACTGATTTAAGTTAGGACTCCCCTAAGTCAGATAAATAAAAATACACATCTTCTACCTATGGGTACAGCATCAAAGCTAGAGTCCTTGGCTCCCCAAGCCCCCCATAGCCTTCGAAGCTGCTGTGAGTTCCATGTCTGTTCCTGTTCACCTGTGCTGATCTACAAGCAGAAGGGACCAGAAGGCGTTTCTCCCACACAGGCCAAGCCGTGATGCCCACGGTACATGAGAGCAGGCTTGCTGCATGTAGCCTGCCCTCCTGGGCAATGCTGTTGGCGTAATTCTCAGTTCTCTCGTCTGTAGAATGGGCTTAATACTCCCAGATCTACAGGACTGATTGCTTGAAGATTAAATGAGAAAATGCTCAGTGGGTATTAACACTCACAGGTCCTGTGCTCGACCCTGTCATTTGCTTGGATGGATACTGAAAATTGCTCTCTACCCCCATCTGTACTGTGGAGTGACCACAGGGCCTTTGCACTGAGCAATATCCTTGTCCCCTTTTCCAATTTTTTTTTTTGTTTTGAGACAATGTGTCTCTAAGTTACTTAAATTGTCCAGACTGGGCTCATATTTGTATTTTCCCCTTAGCCTCCGAGAATGCTGTGATTAGAGGCATGTGCCACCACACCCGGCTTCCAAAAGGATTTATACCAATGCAGGTGTACCCCATTTTCCTAGAACTTCATTCACCCTATGCTTTGTCATTATCTTTTAGGCAAAAATAGTATGTCACTTATCCCCTTAATTTACAAGTTGAGTGTATCTTGACTTATTATCCAGGTTGATGATGCTTGCATGTTTGTTGGTGATCTGATTGGTTTCCTTTGCAGATTTCTTCTCATGCAGTGGAGGTTCTCTATTGGGTGGCAGAGAATGAGGGAGATAAGATGGTCAGATGAAGCTGACTTGGGAGATGCCGTGGCAGAGGCGCCTGGGAGTGGATGGGTGTGAAAGAAGCTCAGGGGGCAGAATAGATGGGGACATGGGCTCATGGGCTTGGACGTGGGCAGGGAGAAAGGCAGAGGGGGGAGAGAGGGAGGGAGGGAGAGAAAAAGACAGAGAGAGCAAGAGAGTGAGAGAGAGAGAGTAAGAGAGAAAGAGAGTGAGAGAGAGAGAGTGAGAGAGAAAGAGAGAGAGGCGCTCTGGGCTGAACTGCTACTGGTCAGTGGTGGCATCTCTGAGATGGGGATAGCTGGAGAGAAGGTGAAATTTTCCCACGGGACATTTGAGCCTGAGACATCCTGTGGGATGTCAGAGTCTAAGGAATATGTCAGGTGGCTCCACCGCCTGATGGGGCCTGTGGGAGTGCGGGTCAGGAGACTGAGAAAGGGGAGGGCTAAGAGGGTGGAGCAGAGACTTGGAGGAGAGCTGGGGACCTTCGGGGAGCAGGGCTGGGTGGCTACAGAAACCACGGGAGCGGGGGTGTGTCATGAGGGAGAAGATGGTGAATGGTGTGAAAGACACTGGGTAAGATGGAGACTAAGAACTGTGAGCCATTTCAAGTTTATTTTGTGATATATAGTTCTAATTAAACTTTTCCTTGAATAATTAGGAAGTTGTCCCAATACTCTATGTATTGACCGATTTAGCAATTTCTTTTCTTCCATTTTCTTTTTTCTTTCTTTCTTTTTTCTTTCCTTCTTTCTTTCTTTCTTTTCTTCCTTCCTTCTTGTTATAGCAAGTTGTTTTGTAGAATTTGATCTAATCTTTCTAGGGCCAGGGAGATAGCTCAGTGGAATAAGTATTTGCCTGGCAAGTACAAGGTCCTGAGTTCAATCCCT
>PVKN010012024.1:0-21130 GCA_004027915.1 Capromys pilorides
TTTTTTTTCTTTTATTCTGATTTTTTTCTTTTGAATTTCTTATAAATTCTTGGCTATTGTTTTGTTTTCTCTTTAAACTAGTCTTACACATTTATAATGTAATCTCAACAACAAATTTGAAGATACATCATGTAATACAACAATCATCACTGAATGCTGTTACTTTGCTTAGTGAACTTGTACATCATTTCTAATGCTATTTTTCATCACTATTTTGTATTCTTAAAAAAACTGTAAGAATAAACTTACTAGCCAGCAATACAACTGCTCTCTTGTCTCTTTGCTTTAGATAGTGCAGTCCAAGTCTAGAAGGGATGTCCTGACCTACATGTTCCCTCCATTGGAATCAAGAGAAGGCAGAAATAGGGGGCCTGTGTGAGAGGTCACTGCGCTAATACCACAGCTTCTGCATCGGAACTGGCTAGGAAAGAAAACGAACCACGGAAATTTAAGAAACTGGCTGAAGAAATGAAGGAGATTTGCTACCCTTAGACTACCACCACAGCCAGAGAATTCAATTCATTGTTTCTCTTTTGACCTCAAAGTGACAATTATATCCTTTTGGTAATTTTTATGCTCGAGAGTCTTTCACTAAATTTATCACATAATGATGATAACTTCATGCAATGATTTGCAAAAAGTAGGAGTTCATTTAGGAGCTTTGGTATTTATTTCAGTCATTAGATACACTTGCTTCTTTGTTCTATGTAAATTTAATGTAGAAAAGCAATTTTTGCCAGTTAAAAAAAGAAAATTTCTGAGTCTGGAGCCAAACATTTGCTGTAACTGATTGAAACCCAGCCCACAGCCCTGTCTGCACCTTACTTAGCTACACTCTCTTCCCCTGGATCTAGTGTTGCCTGGCTGGAGCAGAAATTTCACAGGTGGTGACCTGCTGCAGCAATGCAATTCATTGTTGATTAAATGCCTTTTATGAATTGCCAATAATCTTGTACAGACTTTGAAAACTATAAGGAATTGTTATGCTCCCAAACTTTTCACATAATAAGGCTCCCAGGCTATGTATATTTAATTAAGCCACTATAAAGGTAGAATTCTATTAAGTACCAATAATTCATTTAGAAAACCTATATTGATTTACAAACTCTGCCCAGGAAGTGTACTATGAATTCTGGGACACTGACCTGGGAAAACAAAGTTCTGGCCCAGTGAGCCTACAGTGCAGAGGGCAGACAGGCAAACTAAAATGACTCATTTACCACTTGAGCAATGTGTGAGTATAGATAGGAGCAGGAGGCTCTGGGGACACATGGGAAAGATAGTAAACCTACTAAGAACTGAGAAAGCTTTTTGGAAAGTCACCTTGCATTAATTGACTGTAAAGGTATAGGTTAAGAAATAGGAGGTGAGAGGAGGACAAGCATTCCTGGCAGAGAAAAGTATTTGTGCATGGAGAGTTGAGAAGAAGGAACGCATCTTTGAGGATGCAGTTTGCATCCCAAAATGACCAGAGCAGTAGGTGGGCATGAAGTGTTGGGAATTACAGAGGTACAGGAGATAAGCAGGCCCAAGATAGTAAGCATCTGGTTAGTATTGTTTTAAACAAGTGGATTATCCTGTAAGCAACATAAACCCATAGGAACACTTTAAGCAAGTCTGTGTTTTAGAAAGAATAGTCCAAAGGGACTATGGAAAACTGGTTTGAAAATGAGCCAGACCAGAGGTTGGGGAATGACTACAACTACCTGGTTTTATAATTGTGGGGATATAAATTTATTTTCAGTGTATGAGAGCAGGATTGGAAAATGAAGAGAGTTTAGAATGTGGATTTAAGAGATTAAATTAGGAGAGGTTATTAGTTACTTATATATTGCTGGCTAGTGAAGGAAGTGGTTAGCAAGTTCTGATTCCTGCATTAGGTGCACTACATGAGGGTCTCCAGAGGGAGTCGGGTGGGGTAAAATAATGAACCCATCCCAAGATATGGCAAATTTGAGATAATTGTTTTATATCATTTTGGAGGTAGCAAAGGAGAAGTTACTTCAACTGAATGTACACACAGGAAGTCATCTGAAATCATGCAACATTTAGAGTTGAATTGAACAATGAGAAAAAGATTTAGACGTAGTTCTCAAATCATTGGCAGCCTGATCACTTGCAGGGTCATTCTCTGGAATTTGTCTCTATGAATATGCTCAACACTTCAAAACTGTGAGCTATAGTAATCCCAATCTCTGAGCATTGCTTCCTGTATTTCCAGCTTTCTCCCACTAGTATATTAACTCCAACAGTGCCTCTTCCCTAACTTGAGCTGACAATTTAGTGCCTTCATCTATCACTTGTACACTGTTTCTCACTCTGTCAAAGTCCTGTGTGTGTACTTTTCAGTTAATGATGAATAATTCTAATCACTTGTTCCCTCTTCCTCCATCACACTTACTCACAAAATAACAGCACTAGTTAAATCCAATCCTTCCCCCACTATTTCTCTCTGTTCAGCTGGCTCTGACAAGAAAGACACATACAACCAAGATGCTTGCTTTTGTGTTTACATTTCTGACATTCAATTTTAAGCAGGTCTTTTAAATGCTGCCCGGGAATCAAATAAATTTTTTTATCTATTATTAAACTAAGTGGCTATTTTATATCTTTTTATTTCTGCAAATCTTCAATTTCTACTGTCTCTTCTTCACTTTTAGGAGATAAATGTGTTTCCTATTTTACTGAGAAAATTGGAAAATTTACATAAAAACTTCTAGGGCATCCTTCCATTATAGCCATGTCAATATCAAAAATCAAACACCGGGTTTACTTTTTTGTCCACGTTCGTAATCTCCCCACTCCTATTGAAAGCCAGATGTTCCTGACATACACCAGCTCTCCTATTTCTTTGACCATTCAAGGACAGAGCTCCTGCAATCTCCACTCTCACTTCTCATCAATTTTTCACACTCAGTCCAGTCATTCCTATCAACACTCAAGCTAAAGGAGTTTTCAACTTTGAAATTGACCTTCTCTCTCACCATCATTTCTGCTCCTCTGCAGCAAGTAGAAAGGTCAGTAAGAGGAGAAAGTGGAGAGAAAGTACAGATGGTTCTCCAATCTACTTGATTATAAGAAAAAGGAATCAGGAAAATAAAATTGAAGAATTCATTTTTAATTGAGGTGAGAAAGATGTGATTATGTCTACTTACTGAAGGAAAAAAATCCCTTGAAATGGTCAATAAGAGTTGTGGAGTTACAGCAGGGGAGAATCTGTGCAGTTTTAAGACAAAAGATGAATAGGGTTTGGCAGTATGAAGATGTAGTTTAGAAATAAGACGGCAAGCTTTATATTTTAATGTTTGTGGTCACATTTTTCAGAGTTAGAGTAGTATTGTTTCGTTGAATATTATTATGAGAGACTTATTTTATTTATTTTTTGTTTTGGTGCTGAGGACCGAACTCACAGCTTCCAGCTCTCTAGGCAAGCATTCTACTGCTGAGCCAAATCCCCATCCCCTTAGAATAGTATTGTTGTGTGGTCCAATTTACCAAAAGTGTCACTCTGGTAATGACTTTGGATCTGAGTTTCCTCATTTTTAAGATGCAGCTAACAATAGCATACTCCTATGAGTGCTGATTCCTAGGTATCATCCTTGGCTCTATCTGCTCTTGTGCATCTCAGGCTGAACAATTTACTTAGATCTTTGCCAGTTTCATGTTGCACAGCAGTCTAAGGTCCTTCCTCACACTTCTGTCATCTGAGAACTTGGACTGAGGGGCCACTGGGTCTGTGTGCTTCTCAGAGCTCCTACCCTGTGCTCTATAGAACCCAACGAAGAGCTCTTTTCTCTCACAGGAACCTTCAAAGAAATTTGTAAGATGAAAGCATGATATGAAAGCCTATGCTTAAGAGATTGTTACTAAGAATTGGTAGGGGGAAGAGTGAAGTTGGGGACAAAGGCTCTCAGTAAAATCCACAACCCTGAAGAGAGCAGCAACAGTTCTGTCCTCATGGTCCTCATGCCAGCCTCCTTGCACACCGCTGCATCTCACCTTCTCCCCTTTGCCCTCCCATTCACGTTCTGAAGTCTAAGCTCTAATGTGAGTCGTACTGAGAAGCTTTCTCTCTTCTTAGAAATCTGAAAGATGCTGAAAAGCTCTAGTAGACATCCCCTGCTTATCAAGATTCTTCTCCAAAAGAAAAAAAAATTCTTCCAAAATGAATTTAAGAGCCAACTATTTAAATAATCAAAATTCCTTCAGTTGCTTTTATAAAGTACTTGAGTAAGAACGTTCAGCTGTTATGAAAAGTAAAGTATGTATTGGGCTCTTAGCCAAGGATGCACTCTGGCAGCAGAGTGTGGGAGATGTGAAATACTTCTTGGTCAATCTTTACCATATTTAGGAACCCAATCCTCGAGATTGCTCTTGCACTGTAGACCTCTTTTAGCAGTTGCCAACTTGTTTATACTTCTGAATATGTGGCTGGCACCTTACAGCCATACCACTTATGTTTTGATAGAATGGGCTGGTCTCTACCACGACAAACTTCGGAATTGTTACTCTGGGACCCTAAATTTGATTACTATGATGACTAATGGCAGGAGCAAAATGAGGGAAGCACAGATTAATCACTCTCACCTGAGGGTAAACATGTGTCCTCCTCAATCTCTTCTAATCAAAGGTAACTGTGAGCCAGAAAAAAAGTGATTAGTGGACTATGTCATAACCTTTATTTCGTGGGCTTCACACAATCTGGAGCTGAACCCTAGGTAAATGCCACTCTGATTCTATTAAGGTTAAATTTCAAACAGACAGTAAAGGGCAAAGCAAGAGCTGAAAGTAATTACTGAGAGGAGCACACATCTGCTCAGCTAGAGCGGCCATCGAGCTGCTGCAAGTGGAATGGATTGATTCTTTCTCAGAATCAGCTGGGCAGCTTGAACTGGAGGATGCGATTAACTGATGAGATAAGTCCATTTGGGAACCAAGGCTGAAAATTAACGTGCCCCAAATAAATCACCCCGATAGCAAAGTGAATTTCCCTACTTCTCTAGAACCAGCTAAAGTTCTATTGCTGAGAACAGAAGCCCGAGCTTTGCCACTGCCAAAAATTTATAGGTATTGGAGTACTGAGAAGGTGACATGTAGTTCATTATACCAGGAGGAATAACTGTATCCTCTTTTGTGTTTTGGTCACACTCAAGAAGCTAGTCACTATTTTAAGGCAATGTATGAACACTTTCAAGTCTTTGGGTTAGTGTTGTGGTGAGGCTCTTCTGCCTGTACTAATGGATTCTATGAAAATAATCGAGTCTTTGGGAAAGTAACACTTAGGCAACCCTGAAACAATGTGTGAAGCTCTGTGGGGTCCCTAAGCATAGAGATCCTTTAGCTACTCACTGACACTTGGTGAGACAACTTCTTTTGTTTGTGAATTTTTGTTTTGTTTATTTAACTTTATTGTAGGAAGACATATAACAAGAGACCCATCCTCTTGACAGATGACTATGTGTACAGAACAAAAATGTTAATTAGAGGACCAAAGTGCAGCAGGTCTCTAGTACTTACTCATCTTGCATAACTTGCTCTTTGTTTATTGGAATAGAAATTCCCCATTTCATCCTTCCACAGCCTCGGGCAACAACTATGTTACTTTCTCTTTCTATAAATTTGCCTACTCTAGATATAGGTAGTGTCATGTAGCATTTGTCCTCTCATGACCGAATTATTTCTCTTAGTATAAAAATCTCTGAAGTTTATCAATGATGCCACTTATGACAAAATTTCTTTCTGTTTTTATAGCAGAAATTATATATGTGTGTGTGTGTATATATATATATATATATATATATGGTTTTCTTTATTAATATGAATAATGCTACAGTGACCATGGGAGGACAAGTATCTCCTCAAGATCTTTACTTCAAATTCTTTGCATAAACATCCAAAAGTAGAACTGATAAATTGTACAATAATTTTACCTTTAATTTCTTGAGAACTTATTCTATTTTTTCCATTGAGACAGCACTTTCATACTTCTGTGTGGAAGACCCAAGCTATCTGATCTTTAGTATCCTGGGATCCACTCTCATCTGTGTTCTCTTCCTTGGGCTCATTCTTCCCTAGTACAATCCCACAAAGCATCTTGCATATTTTTCGCTTTCTCATTTCTGGGTACAAATGAGAAATGTTTAAGGCTGTCCTATTGCCTCCCAGCCCTGGCATGGTCACACACATACATTTGAAGTACTGTTAACTCATACTGTGGTTTGGATGTGTTAAACCTAAGGTTGAAATGTGACTCCCATGGTAATGGTGTCAGATAGTAGTGAAACTTTAAGAGGTAATCTGGTTATTATGAAGGACTGATGCTTCTCTTGTGTGAGTGGTTTCATTCTCATGAGAGCGAATTGCCACAGAACAAGGCTGCCTCTTTTGCTTTTTTCTTTTCTATGTGTGCTCACTTGCTTTTCTGTTCTCCACCATGCCTTGGAAGAGCAAGATGCTCCCACCAGCATCGTGGTCTTATACTGATAAATCTCTACTCTTTATAAATTGCACATATTTAATTACTCTGTTATCATAACAGAAAATGGAGTAAAGAGAGTTTTGTAAGAAAGCATTCTGTTTTCCCACCTATATCTAGGCATTAAAGATCACTGCTATTTCCTAATCATTTTTTAATGTCCCAATTTTATAGCTAGGCATTAGCTGAACTAGATTCACTTAAATTCTAGGTCCTCAGAGAGCTAACTGCAGTTTCCAGGTGGATCTGTCAAATATTCTACTTGGTTACAGATTCAGTTTTTCTCCTAAAAGTTTCTTCCTTGAGAACAGTAGCTACAGTTGCAGATACCACCTGGCTGGGATATGCTACTTCAATGTTCACTTCAAAGATCTATCCATATGTTAAAAATTAATAAGAAGATGGCATAAATTGCCATCACATGCTTTGCAAATCTTTGATGGTGACAGTAAGCACTATAATTCTCTCAGGTAAATGATAACTTCTGGTTGACTACCCCAATAGGGAATAGTGTTATATTTGTTTTTATTGCTGTAATGAATTACCTGAGACAGGTTGATATTATAAAGAAAAGATGTCTATTTAGCTCACAATTTTGGAGATTGAAAGAAGAAATGGTGTAGTTTAGTTTGGGCAAGTTTCCATGGTAGGAAGCAGAAATATATGTGGGAAAAGAGATTACATTACTAAACAGGAAGGAAGAGAAGACGGTGTCCCCTAGTCTTTCCAGTGATATGTTCTCTCTATTTATGCCTTGCTTCTTAAACATCTCACCTTCCAACATTACACACTGAAGACCACGCCCTTAGTACGTTAATATTTGGGGGCCACATTTTAATCATATCGTATTCATAGCAGGAAGTCATCAATGGGTCTCTAGGAGTTTCCATTTGGGCCGTCTCTCAGTAAAACTGTATCAGTAGGGCCTGGCAATCAAAGCTAATGTCCAACAATCCTCAAAATACATTGGTATTTCTCAACCCTCCAAAGCATAGTCACTATGCTACATGATTACTGGATTTCTGAAATAAAGAGAAGAAACTCTACTTTAGAAATATGTGGCTTATTCCTGCTCAAGAGGATCTGTACTGCTATTACTTAAAGACCTGTGAATGATTCTAGTTTGAGAATTGTGCCACAGGCCACAAATTGTGTAGCCTTACTGTGTTCTGAGTGCTCATGCTTCCACGTTCATGTTGAAACCCAGCTCCCCAAAGTGATGGTGAATGACAGAGTTTTTTTATTAGGTTGTGGGGTATGATACTCCAGAAGGGTTAAATTTCCCTTATAATAGAAATCCCAGAGAAATTCCTCACCTTTCCTGCCATGTGAGGTTGGAGAGAGAGAGAAGTCATCCATCCATGAAGAGTTAGTCCCTTACAGGACACCAACTCTGCTAGCAATCATGACATTGAACTTCTCCTGCCTTCCAAAACTTTTTTTTTTTTTTTTTTTAATTTTATGTATTTAGTTCAGGGTCTACAGGATCTTCAGGATCCCACTGCACAGATTGGACTCATAGTGATCCTCTTGTTTTCAGCCTCATAAACACTGGGATTACAGGCATGTACCACCACACCAGTCTTAGTTGCCATCTCAGCGTGCCCGGGGTGTGGGGCCTGCGCGGCATGTCAGGGATTGAACCCCAGTTGCTGCGCTCTGCCTAAGCAAGTGCTTTAGTCCAATAAGCTATCTGGCCAGCTCTAGCTACCAAAACTTTGAGAAATACATTTCTTTTTAAAAATTGTTTTGTTTTTCATTTTTGCACTTTAGGGAAGGATCTACAAGGACAGGGTATTCAGAGTCTTGCTGCTAGATCTGAGTAGTAGTGACCTGCCTATTTACAGCCTCCCAAGAGCTGGGATTACAGGTGCACACCACCATGCCCAATCTCAATTGTGATCTCAGCATGCCCTGGGAGTGGGGCTGGCACTGCCGTCCCAGGAACCAAGCCCCTGGCCCCTGAGCCTGCTTGCAGGTGATTTATTCCATTGAGCTAGTTTGCTGATCCTTGAGAAATATATTTCTGTTGCTTATAAACACCCCAGTTATGGCAAATCAAGTAGATCAAGGTAAGACTTAATTTTATTGCCATTCCTGATGACTTGGATTTCAGATTTATACAGACTAAATAAGATTGTTCAATTAGCTGCCCATTTATTTCAGTGTAAGACAAAATAAACTGCAGCCACTGCAGAGCTTTAATTACCTCTCCAACACTTGTTCATTCTATATCCAGTATCTCTGCCTTTTTTTAAAATCTTAGGCTAAAGAGTGACCTCTTAGCTACAGGACCTGATTACACAAAGTCACATTAGAGAATCGTTTCATTTCACCCTCAGCCATCATTTGTCTGCAGAATACATCCACTGTCAGCTTTCTCATTGTTGGACTTCTACAGTTGGGTACTGCTATAAACAAATAAATTTTTTAAAAAAGCTTTATTTCAGTTCAAGATGTTAGAGGGCTCAGTTCATGGTCAACTTTTTCCAAGGCAGAAATATTATGGTGGAGACGTATGAGGAAATTGTTCATCTTATGATAGGCAGAAGGAGAGCAAGAAAGCAGCAGCAGCAGATGCTCTCCAAAAGTGTGCACGCAGTGGCCTACTTCCTCCAACTAGATTCTACCTCCTAATAGCACATTCATCTATCGACTTACCAATCAATTAACCCATGAATGAGTACAGCACTCTTACAACTAATCATCTTTCTAGAGCTCGATTTCTGAACACATGAAAGTTTTCAGTAACAATTAGATCCAAACTATGGTGTTTTCTCTGATTGCCAAAAGTCTCATGTCTATCTCATAAAAAACACTTCTAGTCAGCCTCCAAGAATTTCAGCACTAACAAGTACACTTTTGCTGAAAAGTCCAAGCTCAGAGTCTCCTCTGAGATTCATAGCAAACTATTTGCTGTGAGATTCTGTACACACAAAATGAAAATTAAATATTTAAAATATATAATGGTATAGAGCAACCATTTCTATTCTAAGAGGGAAGCCTGAGGATTTGAAAGGATTTGGACCAAGGCAAGGTCACAAAATGAGCACACAAGCATTAAATCTTCAGTTTTCATACCCAGAATCTGGGGTACATGGTGGCAAGAAGTGAACTCCAGAGGGAGCCCTGTTTCTGTGACCTTCCTGGCTGCTATCCATATGGCCTCTCTCTTGGTAACTCTGGACTCTGCATACAGCGTTTCTCAGTAGATGTTCCACATCCCTGGAATCTCCAACTTCATAGAGTATCCACTGTAATTCAGTCTCATAGCTGCATGCCTTGCCCTCTGAGGGATTCCTGGCAGAAATTCTGGTTCCATTTTTTTGGCTTCTGATGCCTTCCTTTGAATTCTGAATGTAAGTTATTTTGGCCTCATAGCTCTTACATTCTGTGCATCTGTAAAACTAGGCATGCTAAAGTTTGTGCACCACCTTTAGCAGGAACTGTATTCCCCTAGACCACATCTACAGAAGCCTCTGAGCACCTGAACTCAAGGAAATACTTGCAGAAGTAAACTTGAATGAGTAAGATACACTTAAGTATTTTCTCAAAGCAAAATCTTTCCAGGGATTTCAAGCTTTTGTGCTTTTGAGCTTGCTGTAGCTAGGGTCTATCCAATTTTTGGGATTCCCTCGAGGAATCTTTCCAATTGTCCTGAAATAAAGTCTTTGGCTTCTTCTTTTAAGGCACTAGTCTCTTCGGTAACTATAACTTCTTTTGCCTTACTTTACATATGCCTATTCTCTGACCAAACTCCAACTTAAAATAAAACTTTAAACTCTGCTTTATGTTCTTAATTCTCACTGTAAATCTTGCTAAAAGCAGTCATCTGTACCCATGTCACAACCTCAAAGTTATGCTACCTTCAAAGTTCTTCCACAAGATTAATTAATTCATGACCTTTACTTCAACATTATATAAAAGCTTAGGACATAGGCAAATGCAGACAAGCTCTTCTCTAGAATTTAGCACAAGTGGCCTCTACTCTAATTCCCTACAACAGCCTTTCTCATCTAAAGTGTTACAACCTTGGCCTTTCATGTCTGTGTTCCTATAGCATTGAAGTGTTCTGGGCACTTCTTAGAATTATCCACTTAGCTATGATACAGCATTCTAGAATATCTGCTTGCTTTATGTCCAAAACTTCCTAAACTCATTCTGGAAATCAGTTCTAAAGGTGTGTGAATCTGCATCAGAGGTATGGTCTCAGCAGTGACTTTACTTCTCTGGTACCAATTTTCTGTATTGGGCAGCTTTTTCATTGCTGGGATAAAGTACTATGATATATAACTTAAAGAAGAAAAGACTTGCTTTGGCTTACCACTTCAAAGGTTACATTCCATAGTCAGCTTTCTCCAAGGCAGAAGAGTTGCAGCAAAGGAACACGACAGAGGAAAATTATTCATGATTGCTCCAGATAGGTGAGGGGAGTGTAAGTTGGCACTCTTCCCTTCTTCCATTGACCTGGCATGGAGCAACCAGAGAGAGGAGTCTGGATTTGGCTCCTCCCTTCCTCCAAAGACCTGGGACAGCTCATCTGGCAAGAGAAGTCTGAAATATACTCCTTCCTCTCTCTACTGCTGAGACTCAAGGCCCAGAGACTTTTGAGAATGTCAACAACACAGTAGGCCCCTGGACAAGGTGCACATAATGGGTAGGTGGAACTAAAAACACAAACATAGCCCATGACATGAGAATATGAGTCCACAAGTGATCTCTAACCTTTCTCTTTCATTTATTCCACTCATCTTCTTCCTCATTTTTGACAACTATCTCTCTTGAATTTATGGTACTTTCTTGTACATAAACATTGTCTCTTTTTTTTTCTGGTTCACTTTAATATCCTAGTCTTTATCTTCTAGTCCTTTCCTCCTGTGTTGTACAATTACTCAAAACCTAGAAGCAAAATCCAATAATATGCTGCACTCCAGAAACACATTTAACTCAAAAAGAAATTCGCAGACTAAAACTCAAAGGATAGAAAACAATTCTGCATGTCACAGGAACCCAGAGAAAAGCCAGGGTAGCAATTCTATTTGCAGATAATAAAAATTTTAAGCCAAAACTGATCAAAATCAATTAACAAAAGAAGTAAAAGATCTATGCATTGAAAACTACAGTACTCTGAAAAAAGAAATCCAAGAGGATTTCAGAAAATGGAAACATATTCCTTGTTCATGAGTAGGAAGATCCAACATTGTGAAAGTAGTCATAAACAAAACTGCTATAAATATTTAATGCAACAACAATCAAAACACCACTAACATCCTTAACAGATCTGGAGGAAATATTTCAAAAATTCATTGGCAGCCAGAAAAGATCTAGAACAGCAAAAGCACTTCTGGGAAACAAAGGCAAATCAAGAGACAACACAATCCCAGACTTGAAATTATACTACAAAATTACTCTGATGAAATATATATGGTATTGACAAAAATGCAAACTTGTGGTTCATTGGAACAGAATAGAAGAAACAGACACATCCTCAGATAAACTCAGCCATCTTATCTTTGATAAAGAACCAAACATATTCACTGGAAGAAAGACAGCCTCTTTGGTAAATGATGCTGGAAATATTGGCTTTCTACATGCTGAAGACTAAAACTAGACCCACGTCTGTCCCTATGCACTAAACTGAAGTCAAAATGGATCAAAGTTCTAAACTTTAAAATAAGCACACTAAATTTATTGGAATATAACATAGATGGAAATCTTGAAGACATATGTGTAGGCACAGATTTCATGAACAAAATCCAGACTGCAAGGGAGATATTACAAAAAAGCAGCAAATGGAATCTTAGCTTACTTGAAAGCTTTTGTATATCAAAGGAAATCATCAACAGAATGAAAAGACAACCTAGAGAGTGGGAAAAATTTGTAACTTGTTATCACTCAGACAAAGAGCTCATATTTAGAAGATATAAGTAATCGAAAAAAATCAACTCCCCCAAAGTCAAAGACATAATCCAAAAATGGGTATATGAAATGAATACACACTTCTCAAATGAAGACAAAAAGGCAAATAAATATATGTAAATAATGTTCCACATCATTGGCCATTTGAGAAATGCAAATTAAAATAACAGAGATTCCATCTTATCCAAGAAAGAATGATTATCTTAAATATAGCCCATAACAAATGATGATTGGGATGTTGGGAAAAAGAAATCCTTTTCCACTGTTGGTGAGAGTGTAGACTTGTACAACCACTGTGGAAATTTGTGTGGAGATTCCTGTAAAAAGTACAATCAGAGGTCCTATTCAACCTAGCTAGTCCCCTTCTGGGTATTTTCCCAGAAGAATTAAAAATATCATACTACAGCAATATATGTGTACCCATGTTTATAGCACCATATTTTTTAAAATTTTTATTACTTTTAATAAGAAATAACAATATGACCTTTTCAAAACACATTAATAGTACATCGCAATAATTGACACAATGTATATTGTTGTCCCTCATAGTAGTTATACAGAGTACAGGGTGTAGATGTGATAAATTTTCTAATCAATATTGGTAAAGAAAGAAAAAAATTCTTCTCTTTGAGCTAAGAAGAAGTAGTTGTATACATAGTTCAATTTTCCATAATTGCAGGGGGTTACCTATGAAACTGGCAATGTTGGAGACTGTTGATTTAAGCCTTTTACAGGTCATCATGCTAATCTAGCTTTGTGTTTTATGCCTTGTAGTTAGACTTTTCTGCTGGATGGCTAAGGGAAAGTTAAAGCAAGACCTGTATAACAAAATATTTAAGTTTTGTATCTTTCAAGGTCAAATCCCCTCAGGATTAACTTTGAATCCATGTACAGTACTTTGTAGAACTGTTGTCAGTGTCAGCCATTGGGATCAGTCATGGCCACTGCTTGATCAGTTTGCTCTCTGTGAAAACCTGGGAGAATGTTTTCTCTCTAGGTGACTCTGAAATAAACCTCACAGGTTTATTTTACACTATACTTAGACACACTATACTTCATTTGTCCTTTTCCTCTGTGGTCCCATAATCTCAAACAGAAAATTTGGGAAAACACTGAGTTATAGAATGTTATAGGTTCTCTTATGTCCTGAGTCCTCACTGACCTTGAAGGGCTAGGGCCAAAATATTGGCTATCCATGAAGGCCTTCTTTCTCTCTAAATTTTGGTCTGTAAACATATATTCTTAATCCTCCAGAAAAAGTTTAGTGATACTATTACTCTATAACATAGGTACTTGAGCTTAACATCACTGTCTTTCTGAGTATCAAACATCTTAGACTTAACTTGGAATTGGTGTTTTCCATCAATCATTGATATTCTAATAAATGTCTATAGAATGTGATAAAAGCGGTTACACATTTTTACACAGATATTTAGAAATCCAAGGATGTACAAAATTGTAGCCTGTCAAGCCTATGGAATTTTGCCTAATGTCTTACTCTCATTTAATACCATTTTTTGTTTTCTTGTTAACCAACCATTTATTTGGAAGAGAGTAGCAGTAACTGAAAATACATTAAAAGCAGCACATATCTAAAAGACCAGAATGACATGCATTCCAAGCATAGTTTTAGTGTTGCACACTGCTATCATCAATGTGAAAAAACTTTTGAAGGTTCTCAGGACCAATATCTAATTCATTCTGTGTACATATGTGCATGGTTTTGCTCCTACTATGTTTCCTCTCTTTTCTAATTCCAGTCACTCCGTTGTTTAATTCATAAGTCTTTGATATCCATTCAGTTGTGTTATGCCTTTCCATTTTTATTTCTTCTTTAGGGTTCTAACACTAGGGAGACTATACAATATTTACATATGTAGGTCTGGTTTATTTCACTTATGAGTATATGTTCAATATACATCCATTTATATATGAAGTCTTCCAATTCATCATTCTTTATAGCTGAGTAATATTCCATTTTATGAAAATATCACATCTTTTTCAACCATTTTTCAGATGGTGGGCATTTTGGTTGTTTCCAAGATTTGGCTATTACAAATTGGGCTGCTATAAACATAGGTGCACAGATATCACTATGGTATGATGTTTTCAGTTCTTCTGGGAAAATTCCTAGTAGGGTGATATTTGCATTGAAAGGGATTTCCAGTTCTAGTTTTTTAAGGAGTCTCCACACTGCTTTCCATAATGGTTGCACGAATCTGCATTCTCACCAGCAGTGGAGAAGTGTTCCTCTTTCCCCACAGCCCCTCCAACATTTATTGTTGGTTGATTTTTTTATGATAGTAATTCTTTCTGGGGTGAGATGGTGTCTAAGTGTTGTTTTCATTTGCATTTCATGGGTGGCTAGCGACGTGGAGCATTTCTTTATGTATTTATAGGCTTGTTGAATTTCTTTCTCTGAGAAGTGTGTGTTCATCCCAGATGCCCATTTCTGGAATGGGTCATTGAATTATGGGACCCTAATGTTTTTTAGTTCTTTATAAATTCTCAATAGAAGACCTTTGCCTGAATACTTATTAGTTAAAATCTTTTCGAAATCAGACACTATTAATTTAGGGATGACTTTTTCAACTTCAGAGATTATTTCTGATCTGATTCTCTCTATATTTTTCTGCAGCTGTTTTTTAACTTGTCTCCATTAGTTCAAAGATTTCTCTTTTAACTTCAGAGGTTATGTCCAGTCCGAGTTTCTGCATTTGTTTATTTACTTCAGTTGCTACGAATTCAGAGATTTTGACTGCATGATTCCCACTTTGTTGTATGGTAGTGTCTCCTGTATATGTTACAGGTGGGCTTGGAACTTGAGATTGCATTTTGCTCCTTGTTTATATCATTCTGAATAGCTGTGATCGTTAGTGCGGGACTGCGTGCCCATGGATTGTTTGTTCAGACCAGGATGCTGGGTCAGCTGAGCTGCTTGTAGGCCAGGGGAGGGGGCTCTCACTCGTCTGGCGAGCCTGGCATTGAATAGGCTGCACTGGCGGCGGACCAGAGGAGGTCTCACACAGCAGGCCTGGCACTGGGTGATGATGGTAGGCTGCACTGGGGGTGGGCTGGAGGAGGTCTCACGTGGCAGGCCTGGCGCTGAGTGATCAACGTATTGATTTTTGTAAATTTCCTACTAACCTGTTTTGAAACTCTGTTTTATTATTTTATTTATTTATCTTTCTTTTAAAAAAAAGAAAATTGTCACCTCCTGGTAACCAGAAGTCAGAGCAGGACAGAGCAAGAAGAGATATACCCTGAAAAGTCATGCCCACAGCAAGCTGCTTCCTCTAACTTGGCCCCACTTCCTGACAACATGATTGGCTCTGATGATTTATGGATGGATTAACCTAGTAATGCATTCAGCACTGCCACAGTACAGTCGTTTCCAAAAGCTATGTCTCAGAACACGTAAGACTTTGAAGAGACGTTTTAGATCTAAGCCACGATAGTAAATATTTTTAAGTATGCTAGGACTCCAAGAAATGTATCCTTACTATCTTGAAGAAAGATATTTTCTTTGGGCTTAGATGATATGGTTAGGGGTAATGAGTGGCTTGCCATGGCAAATTCATACACCTAAGCTTTCACATTTCTTTTTATCAGATCCCTCCACATAGGGGCTGTGGATAATTTTTATTTATTTAATTGTTTGTTTGTTTGTTTATTTATTTCTTTATTTATTTTGCAGTGCTAGGGATTGAACTCAGGACCTTGCACTTGCCAGGCAAGCACTTATTCCACTGAGCTATTTCCCTGGTCCCTGGTTGTGGATAATTTTGGACTGAATATTCGTTAGGGTGAGAAAGTTCTGTGTTCTATGAGTGCTTAACAGTGTACCTGTTCTTTTAGACTTCATTATCTTCTTCCAGTGGTAATGATAAGAAGAGTTGATGGGGAAGAGAGAAAGGAAGGGTCCTGAGCCAGCTCTCAATTGCCTTGGCCTAAATGTGTCATGCATTATTTCTTTTCAAAACATATTTTCTGGAGCTAGACACGTGGCCCCTTGTGATTACAAAGAGACTAAAGAAGCACAGAGCATGTGGATATTTGATGAAAATAAAATTTTCATAATTTTATTAGGAGATAAATATCCCCTAAGGTGTGAGGGCCAAATTTTCCCCAGTTGCAAAGCACCACTCCAAAACACTGAAGAAAATATGAACAAGTTTACACTTTAGACAAAAAAAAAATTGTTAAAGTGAATTACTAAAGAAACTCAGGTAAATGCCCAAGCTAATATATTTATTTATTATGCATAAGTATATGCATATTAATGAGCTTGACCATACAACCTTGTGTTTGTTCCTCTCTCTAGTAACTGCGGAATTAATTCTTCACATATGCCTCATAGTTTATCCTGATATATATAGCTTGGTCAAGTCTTTCAATTTCACTTCATAAACTTTGTTTTGATTGTGTGCTCCTGCTTTTGAGTTTTGCCGATATGTTACTCAGTTATTGAGCCTAGAGACAAAGCGAGGTCCTAGGGTTAAATCTCAAGGACAGGCAGGACCCTTTTGTGAGGGGACCACATCTACTGGTGTGGAAAGAATATTTTATTTTCATCAAATATCCACATGCTCTGTGCTTCTTTAGTCTCTTTGTAATCACAAGGGTCCTCGTGTCTAGTTCTAGAAAACATGTTTTGAAAAGAAATAATACATGACACATTTAGGCCAAGGCAATTGAGAGCTGGCTCAGGACCCTTCCTTTCTCTCTTCTCCGTCAACCTCTGCTCCATAAATTTAGCTGCAGGATGGTTGATCTTCCACCAATCTATGGGAATAGAATTCCTTACTTAGGCTCATTGGACATGCAGCATGGCAGAGATATGCGATTTTGTTTCTCCAAGTTCCTGAAGTTTTTTAGTCATTACTACATTATGGTCCACCTTATGATAAATCCAGTGAGGTCAATTATGGGAATGATTGCCTAATTAGACAGGAGAAAGGACTGACATTTGCTGACAAAAGACTCGGTAATTTAAGAAAGAACTTTCTCTCTTGTATGCCGTGAGCAAGCAATTTTCACATTTGTGTTGGCTATCATTGCTGTCTTCAAATTGTACCGGAATAGCCACATAATCCCAAGGTCCTAAATTCAAATATTCCTTTCTAATAATCACTTTTAGTACCAAGTACATGCAATGAGGAAAAAATTTAAGTACACTTGCTTGCAAATAATTCTAAAGAAAGAATGTTTTCTGATTCTCTCATAGTACATGTTGTATTCTATCGGTCTTTGGATGGGGTTTATTTTCCTGTAATTTTATGTAAATCTATTTTGAGTTCCTAGTGTTTACTCTTTTGCATCAAATTAATGTAGGAACCCATGAGAAAATCCTATTGGTTTTGAGAAAAAGATGATAATGATTGATATGGAGAAAACCTTAAGAATTTAGCCATAACTTGAGTTTGCAATGCATTGAATAGAGCCTGGAATGCACTAGATGTTCCTTAAAATTTATTTGGATGACTAACTATCTCAAAGTGCACATCAGTGGTTTACATAAAAAACATTGGAACAATACTCTGGGCCAGCTCTGGCCTCTAAAATAAGGAACAAAGATAATTCTTCACAAAGAAGGTAGGGAAATGTTGTAACTAGAACTTCTGAATATATTGTATGCAGCAAGATATTGCAACACACACAAGAAACCCAAATAGTAATTCATAGTCTAATTTTGTTAGGAAAAATTTAGATGAAGTAGGGTAAGAAAAATAGTCAAAGCTTAAGGAAGAGAAAATGCAGTAACTTAAAGAAACTGCATGTGGCTCAGAATTGTAGGAGAATTACTCAGGAAGTTGAAAATGGCAAAGAGCCAGGCTAAAATGCAAGTGGGTGCTAGGTGGCTGAAAGTCATGAAGAATGCCTAGACCTGTCTGTGGTATAGGCTACTAGTCTATGCTTGGCAGATGTTTCTAACTGTAGGTCCTCTATATTAGCTGGATGTTTGTATTTCCACAAAATCCACACATTGAAATCTAACCTGAAATGATATTAGAAGGTGGGGCCTTTAGCAGGGTGGGGCAACTATAAATAGTAGTCTTGTTACACTAAGGTTCCCAAAGAACTTCCTTGCTTATTTCATGTGAAAATGTGAAAAGCTGTCTATTTATAACCGGAAGAGGGCCCTCCCCTGAACCCACCTGGGCTGCCACTGTGATCTTGAATTCTACAGAGAATTCCCCTGGAGAAAAGAAGTCCTATTGTTCATATACCTCCCTGTCTATGGCACTTTGTTATAGCAACTTGAACTAAAATCATCACTTCTTTCTCCCATAATAAAATCCTACTTAGTATGCTAACTGTAAGCACCAAGGAAAAGTAAAACTTTAAGTGTATTTTAGATGTTCAACACTTATATAATATAACAAGACTGTGATGACAGTGTATTTTTTGTTAAATACAACCTCATGCATGAACTTATATAAAAATATTAATTTTTGTTAGAATTTAAAACATTTTATTTATGAATATGTTTGTATAAATTCAGATCAACCACTTGAGAATTTTGTTTCTATGAGATGAGAGGGGTTTGAAAATTTCTGCTGTACAGGACACCAAGCTATCTAAAAAAACAGTTTTAAAATTTTCCTTTGTATTAGTCCATGTTGGCACCCCATAATGACTACATTTCACAGGGAGCTGGTGTGCACACAGCGCATCCTCCTTCTTTTTCACGCCCTCTTCTTCTCTCCGTCTCTTCATTTCCTTCCCTTTCCATCTCCTTGTTTCTTATTATCTTTTATTTTGCTCTTTATTTTATTTATATTTTGCATTTTCCAGAAAAGAGAAATGATAGAATATCTAAATTTGTATGTCTGATTGCTTTCATTTGTTATGAACTCAAGTTGCATCCATTTTCCTACAAATGACAAGAATTTACACTTCTTTATGGAGGAATAATATATTTTTTAATCCAGGAAAGACATTTATGGTCAGCTCAGATTTTAACTAGGATAAGCCTGTGACAGTATGGATGGGATGTTTGACAGAGAATGCACAAGAAACTGGGACAGAGAGATTTACACTTGATCTTAGCCAAAAGCCTGAGATGTGACGGGGACAGAGAGATTTAATATTTACCAAATACCCACACTTTATTTTTTGTGTCTCTGTCTCCCTTTTATGTTTACATTTTTGTTAATTTTAATGAGAAAGAAATAGCAATGAGACAGTTTCACTACAGGTTAATAGGACAGTTACAATAATTAATACATTGTGTATTGTCATCATAATAGTTGTTTAGAGTACGAGATGCAGATATGATATCTTGTCTAAACACTATTAGTACAAATCTTTCTTTTCATTGAACTAAGAGGAAGTACCTAAATATAGTCCAAAAGTCCATAATAGTAGTGTGTTATCATCAGAATTGGCAATGCTGGAAGCTGTTGACTGGAGCCTTTTACAACTCAGCATACTAATTTGGCTTTACGTTTTAAACCTCGTGGTTAGACTTTTCTATTTAGCTTGAGGTCATGTGACTGGGCCTACTTTTGATCAACTTTGTCTTTTCCTGGCTGGATCACATTAGAGTACAGTCTTCCCATTTCTTCTCTTCCTGTTCTGTGAGATGCTAGTGTGTATCAATGTGGAGATGGTAGATTCACAGAAGCCGTCTGTAATGTTGAGTCAAGGGAGAACACAGCCATTTCCACTGGACCGGGTTTTGAGAGAAACACATCTTTACTTTGTAAAGCCTACCAAGGGTTTGGATTGAGTCTCTTGCTCAGCACAGCCAACAAATCACTAGGACAACGCAGTGAAAAGGTGAGGAGGAATGCAAACTAGGAACACAATAAAGAAGAGAAATTAGGAAAACAGGTGAGCTGGCAGGAGTTTGTAATTGATAAATTGTGGGGATGAGGAAGAGGGACCATTAAATTATTTGAGAAGTTGGAATATGTGTGAGTCCAGGCTATAGAATCAAACTACAGAAATGGACTATGGTATTAAATGAGATTTGTATTTTTATTTCACTTGTAAGTATACTTTGCATAATAACAACTGCATTGTAATGCAATAAATATTTTCTCCCTCTTGTTTATTCATTTTATGTTCTATACAAAATCTTAGAATAATGATTTCACAAATTATTAATGTACAAATTCTTCCTTAAAGCTGGAACATATGAAAAACTATAACAAAATCATTTATATATCAATCTTGTCCATTAGGCTCCATAATTTCCTCATCAGCAGCATATTGACTGCTAAAGGAGGGCACTTTTCCATTTATTTATTTATTTGTCTATCTATCTATCTACTTATTTTATTTACTGTTTGTTTAATGTACTCACAGTAAGCTCCTTGGAATCTTTTTGCTTATTTCTGATTTTTCTCCCTTTGGTTTTATTCTACAGAATTAAGAACTGGAAAATAGGACAGTTTATAATAAGGTAAGAAATGGGCTGGGCCATTTGGTTTCCTTGATGTAAGCCATTCAAATTAGATCCCTAGACTCAAACTTGAGTATGAAGCAGGACCACATCCCAGTTCAGTACCATCAGGAAACCTTTATGACCCACAAACAATCTCTGTTAACGGACCACTCATTTTTTATGTTTTTACTTGATATACCTTAGATCATATTACATATTCAATTTAGAAATGTTTTATTAGATTTCTCAGTACTTTGAGCTGATATTACATTTTGAATGAATAGATTTCACTTTAGCAGCATAAGATTATACCTTGTCAATATACAATAATTCATCTTACT